>CM026895.1:20811701-21091985 GCA_015227895.2 Colaptes auratus
TGCACATTGAGAGCTCCTGTTGAGCTTCTCCTCCCCCAGCACCCCCAAGTCTCTCTCCTCAGGGCTGCTCCCCAGCCAGTCACTGCCCAGCCTGGATTTGTGCCTGGGATTGCCTCGACCCAGATGCAGGACCTTGCACTTGGTCTTGTTGAAGCTCATGAGTCACCCCCTGTTCTAGTTTAGTAGAGTTAGATTTTGGAAATAGTCAATGTTCCTTTTGCTGTCTCTACAGCTCTTACCTTTTCTACCTCTTCTTTTAGTTCAGCCACCATGCTCATCAGATCACTGACTGCTCCACTCTGACACAGGAGCTGTTCCTTCATCCACCATGTCGAGTGCCAGGTCCCAGCACTCACTGCAGCCCCCCACCTGAACACCTGCATGCTTGTGAGTGGCCTGAATTCAAAGGCTCATTTTCACTCCCTCTAGAATTGAGATCAAATGGATCAAGCAATTTGGTGCTAGGCTTTTCCCTTCAGGTTTTGCCCCAAAAAAGTTTTGCTTGGAATCGCAGTTGCACAGAAACGTGCATTCTGCATAACACATAACTGCAGGTATCTCAGGACAGGAAAGAGGTAGGCCAGAATTCAAAGGCTCAGTTTCACTCCCTGCAGAAGGGAGATCAAATGGATCAAGCAATTTGGTGCTAGGCTTTTCCCTTTAGGTTTTATCCCAACAATGTTTTGCTTGGAATCGAAGTGTCATAGAAACGTGCATTCTGCATAACACATAACTGCAGGTATCTCAGGACAGGAAAGAGGTAGGCCAGAATTCAAAGGCTCATTTCCACTCCCTCCAGAAGGGAGATCAAATGGATCAAGCAATTTGGTGCTAGCCTTTTCCCTTTAGGATTTAGCCCAACAATGTTTTTCTTCGAATCACAGTGTCACTGAAATGTGCATTCTGCATATCACATAACTGCATGTATCTCAGCCCATGTGGTGGGGTGAGAAATTTCCCTCCCTACACACAAAGAAAGAAACCACAGCTAGCTCAGTCAGAAAAGCAGATGAAAGCTATATTTATAGGCAGAAATGGAATGCAATGAATATATACACAAATATTCAATATTTACAATCTATACAGAACTATACAGCAATGAACACCATGCAGAAAATCCTTTTCCCTCCAACTCTCTCCCTGCCTACCTCCCCTTTTTCCCAAAAAGGGTTAGAGAGAGAGAAAGGCAATTAAGGAAGAAAAATTCTTTTAGCTCAAAAGCACATGCAAGAATTAGCTTTCTTATCTGGTTAGCTGTTAACTGAAGGCCGTTCCTGCTTCAGAAAGAGAGAAGCCGTCCAGCCCCAAAGGACAGAGGAGCACAGACTGCACCCAGCCTGAACCCAGACCAGACTGAACTAACAGAACCCAAACTTAAAATTGCATTCTACAATCTACCAATGAAATTAGTTTAGACTATCTTGGTTTTGTTCAAATATCAAAACCATTCAGCCACAGTGTTCAGCAACTGTCTCTTTCTTAAAGGCATAGCCTAAACCAGTCACAATCCACCTCTTCTAAACAATTTCATTGGCTGTTCATACTGTCCTTCCAATCTAAAACAATATCTACAATTTGTAAGTAGAGTTCATAGCCCATTCCTGCTATCCTCCGGTGTAGATGATTCAGAAGTCCAAGAAACAAGAAAAATGGAAAACAGTTTGTCTCTTTGCAGACGAAGCGAAGAAAAAGGGAAACAGGGAAGCAGGGAAACAGGACAACAGGGACTCTCAGTTGACTCAGGGCTCTCAGGGCTCTCAGGGTTCGTGCACCGTGGATTCCTCAAGGATTCTTCCTTTGGGCACGATGTAGCTGTACAACACTCTGAAATTAAACTCTTTCAGCTAAAGTTAGATTTCTTTGTGGAATACACTGAATTTCACCATTCTCTTGCATTACCCAATAAGTGTGACCTGGACCTTCAGCTGAAACCACCCCTCGGACAGGTTTAGCCTCTCCTGAGGGAGAAAACACCCAAACAGTTTTACCTAACAGATTCTTTTCTCTAACAACAGGAACTCTATCACCTTCTACTTTCTGTAGCAGATCTGAGTATGCCGGTCCAGCTCGGTTCACTGAACCTCTACTATTTACCAGCCAGGTTGCTTGTGCTAAATGCTTTTCCCAGTTTTTCAAAGATCCACCCCCCATGGCTCTAAGAGTGGTCTTCAGCAAACCGTTGTAGCGTTCAATCTTCCCTGCAGCTGGTGCATAGTAGGGGATGTGGAATATCCACTCAATGCCGTGCTCTTTGGCCAGCCCTTTACAAGAATGCTTTTGAAATGAGTTCCGTTGTCTGACTCAATCCTCTCTGGAGTTCCGTGTCTCCACAGGATTTGTCTCTCCAGACCGAGAATGGTGTTGCGTGCAGTTGCATGTGGAACTGGATAAGTTTCCAACCATCCAGTGTTTGCCTCTACCATAGTAAGCACATACTGCTTACCAGAACGAGAACGTGGTAGAGTGATGTAGTCAACTTGCCAAGCTTCACCATACTTGTACTTGGACCATCTGTCACCATACCATAAGGGCTTAAGTTTCTTTGCCTGCTTAATAGCAGCACAAATGTCACAGTCATGGATGACTTGTGTGATAGCATCCATGGAAATGTCTATGGATCTGTCACGTGCCCACTGGTAGGTTGCATCTCTGCCTTGATGTCCTGACGAATCATGAGCCCACCGAGCTAAGAATATCTCACCTCGGTGTTTCCAGTCGAGATCAAGATCAGAGTCCATGTCTACTTGAGAAACTCTCGCAGCTAGATCTGCCTGATGGTTGTGTTGCTGTTCCTCAGTAGCTTTGCTCTTAGGGATGTGAGCATCAATGTGTCTCACCTTCACTGGAATTCTCTCGATTCCATCAGCAATGTCCTGCCACGGGTCAGCTGCCCAAATAGGCTTTCCTTTTCTCTGCCAACCATTCCTTCTCCAGTTCTTTAGCCAACCCCACAGAGCATTGGCTACCATCCATGAGTCGGTGTAGAGATAAAGCTTTGGCCACCTCTCACGTTCAGCTACGTCCAGAGCTAGCTGGACAGCTTTTACCTCTGCGAACTGACTGGATTCTCCTTCTCCATCCTTTGCCTCTGCAACTTGGCGTGTTGGACTCCAGACTGCAGACTTCCACCTTCGCTTGCTCCCGACCAGCCGACAGGAACCGTCTGTGAACAGAGCATATTGCTTTTCATCATCAGAAAGGTCATTGTAAGGAGGAGCTTCCTCAGCACGAGTTACTCTCTCCTCTGGAGGTTTAGTACAGTTGGTACCTTCAGGCCAACTTGAGATCACCTCCACTAGACCAGGTCTTTCAAGATTTCCCATTCGAGCTCTCTGTGTTATCAGAGCCATCCACTTAGACCAGGTAGAGTCTGTTGCATGATGTGGTGTGGAACCTTTGCCTTTGAACATCCAATTCAAAACTGGTAATCTGGGAGCTAGGAGAAGTTGTGATTCAGTTCCAATCACTTCAGAAGCTGCTTTCACTCCTTCATAGGCAGCTAGAATCTCTTTCTCTGTTGGAGTATAATTAGCCTCTGAACCTCTGTAACCTTGACTCCAAAAACCAAGAGGTTGTCCACGTGTCTCACCTGGAGCTCTTTGCCACAAGCACCAGGTTGGACCATTGTCACTTGTAGCCATGTACAAAATGTTCTTAATGTCTGGACCATCTCGGACAGGTCCCAGACCCATTGCTTGAGCCACCTCTTGCTTTATCTGGTCAAAGGCTGCTTGTTGTTCAGGTCCCCAGTGGAAATTGTTTCTCTTTCGAGTCACATCATACAGAGGTTTCACAATCTGACTGTATCCAGGAATGTGCAGTCTCCACAATCCCACTCTCCCCAAGAAACGTAGAGTTTCTTGCTTGTTCATGGGATTGGCCATGGTAGAGACTCTATTCACCACATCCACTGGAATGTGTCGGCGTCCATCCTGCCACCGCACTCCCAGAAACTGGATCTCTCTGGTAGGTCCTTTCACCTTGTCTCGCTTGATGGCGAAACCTGCGCTCAGAAGAATGTCAATGACTTTGTTACCTTTCTCGAAGACTTCCTCAGCAGTTTTACCCCAGATGATGCTATCATCGATGAACTGGATGTGTTCTGGAGCACCACCTTTCTCCAGAGCATCGTGGATCACGGCATGACAGATGCTGGAGCTGTGGATCCAGCCCCTTGGCAATCTGTTGAAAGTGTACTGGATTCCTCTCCAGGTGAAAGCAAACTGAGGCCTGCATTCCTCTGCTATGGGAATAGAGAAGAAGGCATCAGCAATGTCTATGGTAGCATACCCTTTAGCCTCTTTGGATTCCAGCTCATACTGGAGTTCCATCATGTCTGGTACTGCTGCACTCATAGGTGGAGTTACTTCATTCAGAGCTTGGTAGTCGACTGTCAGACGCCAGTCTCCATTCTGCTTTCGCACAGGCCACACTGGACTGTTGAAAGGGGAATGAGTTTTGCTGATGACTTTCTGACTCTCCAACTGACGAATCAGATTCTGAATGGGCAACACAGAGTCAGGGTTGGTTCTGTATTGTCTGTGATGCACAGGCTGAGAAGCAACCGGCAATTTAATGTCCTGAATCTTGTGTTGTCCCACAACTGCAGATTCATCAGAAAGCTCCGGTCTAACAGACAGCTTCAGTTTTTGTCCATCAACTTCTACAGATGCCACTCCAAAAGCCCATTTGTAACCTTTAGGGTCTTTGAAACGCCCTTCTCTCAGAAAATCAATTCCCAGAATACAAGGTGCGTCAGGTCTGGTCACAACTGTATGCTTCCTCCACTGTTTACCAGTTAAACTTATATCAACCTCCACCTTAGTTAACTCTTGAGATCCACCAGTGACTCCCAGAATAGTTATAGCCTCTGACCCCTGATAATTTGATGGCATTATGGTGCACTGAGCCCCTGTGTCAACCAAGGCCCTGTACTTCTGAAATTGGGAAGTGCCAGGCCACTGGATGGACACATCCCAATCGATTCTGTTATCTCTGTTACCCCTCTCCTCCCCCTGGCGGGAGGCAGGGCACCCCTAGTTATGGGGAACATGCCCACATGTGCAATGAGCACAGTGTGCAGTGTTAGATCTGGAGCCACTGTTGGAGCTACTAGAGTTGTCCTGGGGAACTGTGGAAGTAACAGCTACCCTTCTGGTATTGCTACCTCGGGCTCTGCCACTTTGCAGTTCCCTCAGTCTCCTGAAAAGATTAGCAGTTGGTTGCCCATCCCATCTGTTCATGTTCTCACCAAACTGATCACGCAGAGTTATCCAAATACTTCCACGTGACTGCCTTGGTGGTCTGTTTTGGTTGGATCTGTTTTGGAATGACCTGTTTTGGAATGACATCCTTCCTCCATCTGGAGGAAGAATTGGAATTATTTCCTTGTGTCAATTGGGAGATGGTGTTTTTAAATTCATCCTTCAGCTCTTTCATGCAATTCTCAATTTTCCCAGACAGAGTTTCAATGGCTGAAGCCAATGAAACACGTGTCATGCTATCCTCCAATTGTCTCATTTGATGAGGGAATTGACCAACCGTAGGAGGAGCTCCGCCATCATTTCTTGCCACAATTCTGCTTGCCAGAATATTTGCATAATTAGGAGGAGCAAGTTTGATGAGCTTTTTAGCAAGACCGGTTCCTATAGGAATTTCATCAGGATTCAGAGTCTCATGGCCACCATAGAGTACCTCTCTGACAGCAAATTCTCTCAGACGCTTAATTCCTTCCTCTATGGTAGTCCAGGGCTTAGGATTCCATGGGAGATCATCTCGGGAAGGATATCTCATGAGGGTTGCCATTAAAAGGCGTATCCACAGAGTCACCTTACCGAGAGTCCTGCCGAGATGTCTATCTATTCCATCATCCTTTGAGAGAGTTCCTAGTTGAGCTGCTGACTTGTCTCCAACCATTAGAGCTGGAGCACCTGTATTGTAACATCTACCAAGCCAGACTAGAATTGGCTCCTTATCTGCTCTGATGTAATTGTTACGCACATTTCTCAGCTCTTCGCGCGGTGATGAACAGGTGTCAATATCATCTATCTCCTCCTCTTGCTCCTCTCCCTGAACTTTTTGCCCCACTAATCTTATTGTCACTCTCCTAAGAATCTCTTTAAGGTCAGGAGTACCACCTCTAGTTGTTCTCCTATCAGCAAATTTGCCCTGCATCTCCATCCAGTGATGATCTCAATAACTCAGCTATATCTTTAAGACAAACCTTCTCCTCCTCCTCAGCAGGGTCTCTTTCAGCAGAAGTTCCCTCACCAGCATCAGCTTCTGAGTCAGCTTTGGTCTTTCCACCTCTTGTTTTCAAAACAGCTACCTGCTTAACTGGAGCTGTGTTTGAATTTACAGCTGGCTTAACAGAAGCTGACAGGTTTTGAGACGGATCAGCTGCTGTGGAGGACACTTCCGGCCCTGCTGAAGAAGAAGGAGGAAATGGCTTTGCCTCGCTAATAGCTGCCGAGGGTGTGGGAGCCGCCATGTTAGGCGCTGCTGCTGCCGCTGCAGCTGGCTGATTGCCAGAACCACCAACAGCACCGTTCACAGCAGCCTTTCCCATGGACTTTTGAGCTTCATCTTTAACTGATACAGATCCTCCATTCTCCTCATCACTAGAGATTTCTGGGGTCGAGTTAGAGCCATGCTTTCTCATCTTGGGTCTACGCCTAATTACAAAGCAGGCCTTAGATACCTACCTCTCCTGGTACACAGCATATAACAAGAACACATTACTTATCACCAACAGTAGGATTGCACACATAAAATAAATCACCTTTGGATCCCAGCCATCACTTAATACTACTCTTTCACCTACTGGGATCTTAAACTTCTTTATCTCTATGGGCAGAGTGGTTGACATCACATTCCTGTATCTATTAACCAAAAGAATCCCAGGCACCGGTTAAAGAGAAGCTGAATCTTATACTTAAACCATAAATACAATTTATACATCAAGCATCTGCCTAAGCGATCACAAATCAATCCTAGGCCATGCTTATAGATAAGGACCCCAAAGATTGAAAGAAACAGACGCTCTAAAAGCCAAAACACTTTCATCCTTGCAACTCCGACCTGAGCAGACAAGAAATCAAGCAACTTCTGCTCTGCTTCTGGATAGCAATTATCCACAAGCTGCGCGTTGGGCCGCCAATAAAAATATGTGGTAGGGGTGAGAAAGTTCCCACACACACACAAAGAAACCACAGCTAACTCAGTCAGAAAAGCAGATGAAAGCTGTATTTACAAGCAGAAATGGAATGCAATGAATATGTACACAAATATACAATATTTACAATACATACAGAAATATACAGTAATGAACATAATGCAGAAAAACCTTTTCCCTCCAGCCAGCCAGGGGGGTTCCCTGAACCCCCCTCTCTCCCTCCCTACCTCTCCTTTTTCCCAAAAAGGGTTAGAGAGAGAGAGAAAGGCAATTAAGGAGAAAAATTCTGTTAGCTCAAAGCGTATGCAAGAATTAGTTTTCTTATCCGATTAGCTTTGTTAATTCAAGGTCGCTCCTGTCCAGCAAAGCTGTTTCTTCAGAGAGAGAGAAGCCGACCAGCCCACAGGACAGAGAAGAACAGACTGAACTGACAGAACTCAAACCCAAAGTTGCGTTCTACCAATCCACCAATGAAATTAGTTTAGACTACCTTGTTTTTGTTTAAATATCAAAAACATTCAGCCAGAGTGTTCAGCAATTGTCTCTTTCTTAAAGGCACAGCCTAAACTGGTCACAGGGTAAAACCTGAAGGGAAAAGGCTAGCACCAAATTGCTTGATCCATTTGATCTCCCTTCTGGAGGGAGTCAAAAGGAGCCTTTGAATTCTGGTCTAGCTCTTTGCTGGGCTGAGATACCTGCAGTTATGTGTTATGCAGAATGCACGTTTCTGTGACACTTTGATTCTAACTAAAACATTGTTGGGGTAAAACCTAAAGGGAAAAGCCTAGCACCAAATTGCTTGATACATACCCCAACAATGTTTTGGTTTGAATCAAAGTGTCTTAGATACATGCCCTATGCAAGTACTCTGAACTGCATGAATTAGTCAAGAAATTGGCTTTTCTCTGCTGTTTTCTCAGGAAAATCAAGCCATTTCAGCAGGAAATCCACAGATTGAGAATAGAAATCTACTGCTTTGATTCTAATCTCTTCTGCTTTGTGGAGTGAATGTTGGTTTCTACATTTTACGTGACGATTTGGGCAAGAAATCTGATTTTATGACGTTAAACGCTGCTGGATTCTCATGAAAATCAAGGCGTTTCAACCGCAAATCGACACATTGAATATGGAAATCAACTGCTTTGATTCTGATCTCTGATGATTTGTGGTGGAATATTTGGTTTCTACTGGTTATGTGAAAATTCCGGAAAGAAATCTGCCAGTCTGAGTTTGAAGTCTGCTGGTTCCTTGAGGAAATCAACAAGTTTTTTTTTTAAATTGAGAGATTGAATCTGGAAGTCTACTTCTTTGATTCTAAACTCTACTGTATGTTGGTTGATACTGCATGTATCTCAGGACAGGAAAGGGTTAGGTCTGAATTCAAAGGCTCATTTTCACTCCCTCCAGAAGGGAGATCAAATGGATCAAGCAATTTGGTGCTAGGCTTTTCCCTTTAGGTTTTACCCCAAAAATGTTTTGAATATTTTCAATTTATCTCAGAATCGTGTAGTTTGCATCTGAAGAGAACACATGTATCTCAGCACAAGAAAGATGTAGGCCAGAATTCAAATGCTCGTTTTGTCTCCCTCCTTATGGGAGATGAAATGGAAGAAGGAGTTTAGTGCTAGGCTTTTCCCTTTTAGGTTTTACCCCTGCAATGTTTTGAGCAGTTTCTTTTAAGCTCGTAGACTCACTCTTTGCAGCTACTCTAAACACCATGTATCTCAGGATACATGTATCTCAGGAAAGAGGTAGGTCTGAATTACAATGGTCATTTTGACTCCCTCCAGAAGGGAGATTAAATTAAACAAGCAACTTGGTGCTCAGCTTTTCCTTTAAGTTTTACCCTGTGTTGGTGAGAGGTTCATTTCTCCCCCACACACAAAGAAATCACAGCTAACTCAGTTGGAGGAGTGAAAATAGAAGCTATATTTCCAAGCAGGATGAGATGCAGTGAATATGTACACAATATATAGTATTTACAAGATATACAGAAATATACAGCAAGAAACGTAGCACAGAAAACCTTTCCCTCTGTGGTAGGGTGAACGAGTTCACCCACACACACACAAAGAAACTGCAGCTAACTCAGTCGGAGAAGCAAAATGAAATAAGCTGTATTTACAAGCATAAATGGAATGCAATTAATATGTACACAAATATACAGTATTTACAATATACACAGAAATATACAGCAATGAGCGTAATACAGAAGACCCCCAGCCAGGCGGATTCCCCTCTGTACTCCCCTTTCCCTCCCTACCTCCCCTTTTTTTTCCCAGAAAAGGGTTAGAGAGAGAGAGAAAGGCAATTAAGGAGAAAAATTCTGTTAGCTCAAAGCATGTGCAAGAATTAGTTTTCTTATCTGGTTAGCTTTGTTAATTCAAGGTTGCTCCTGTCCAGCAAGCTGTTGCTTCAGCGAGAGAGAAGCCGACAAGCCCACAGGAACTGAGAGAACAGACTGGACCCAGACTGAACTGACAGAACTTAAACTTAAAGTTGCATTCTACCAATCTACCAATGAAATTAGTTTAGACCTTATCTTGGTTTCATTTAAATATAAAAAACATTCAGCCAGAGTATTCAGCAACTGTCCCTTTCTTAAAGGCACAGCCTAAACCGGTCACACCCTCCTACAGGAATTAGGATCCCCACAATCCCCCTTCTCCCTTCCCCCCTTTTTTCCCAAAAAGGGTTAGGTGAGAAAAGGTAATTATTAAGGAGGAAATTTTGTTAGCTCAAAGCGTATGCAAGAATTATTCTCTTAGCTGGTTAGTTGAAAGGTCAGCACCCACCAGCACAGACAGAAGACATCTGTTGCTCAGAGAGGCTGAAACAGACAGACTGAACTGACTGAGATTCAAACTGAACTAAAGCTAAAAATTTAAAGTTGCATTCTACCAATCTACCAATGAAATTCATTTAGACTTTATCTTTGTTTTCATTATGACACCAAAACATTCAGGCAGAGTGTTCCAATTACTGTCTCTTTCTTAAAGGCACAGCCTAAAACAGTCACATACCCCAACAATGTTTTGGTTATTTTAGATTAATCTCTGAAACGCGCAGTTTGCAACTACACAGAACAACATGTACCTCAGCAAAGGAAAGAGGTAGGCCAGAATTCAAATGCTCATTTTGACTCCCTCCAGTAGGGAGATTAAGTGGAACAAGGAATTTGGCGCTAGGCTTTTCTCTTTAGGTTTTACCCCAACAATGTTTTGAGCAGTTTCAATTAATCTCAGAGTCTTGCAGTTTGCAACTACACAGAACAGCATGTATCTCAGCACAGGAAAGAGGTAGGCCTGAATTCAGATGCTCATTTTGACTCTCTCTAGAAGGGAGATCAGATGGAAAAAGAAATTGGTGCTGGGCTTTTCCCTTTAGGTTTCACCCCAAAAATGTTTTGGTTATATTCGAAGTGTCTCAGAAGCGTGTAGTTTGCAACTGCATAGAACAGCACGTATCTGTGCACAGGAAAGATCCTCACCAACTTCGTTGCTCTTCTCTGGAGACATTCCAGCAAGTCAACATCCTTCCTAAACTGAGGGGCTCAGAACTGGGCACACTACTCAAGGAGTAGCCTAACCAGTGCAGCGTACAGGGGGAGAATCACCACCCTGCTACTGCTGGCCACCCTATTCCTTATGCAGGCCAGGATGCCACCAGCCACCTGGGCAACTGCAGGCTGTAGTGGATGATGCTTATGGCCAGGATCGTGCCCTAAATATTTCTAGGACATACTCTTCTGTGCGTTAACCCTCCTTTGTTCCCCCCCCTCCTTTCTGAAGGCAGCAGGGGGATCCTGGCGCCACTGAGTCCAGGTAAACTGCCTGCCTGGGCGTGGTCTCACCCCTGTGGTAGGCAAGGGCCAGGCTATATGTTTGTTTCCCTGTTCATGGCATAAGCTTACACCATATTTGGTAGCTGCCAGTTCATTGGTTAACCTTGGTGTTAGCAACAGATGCTCATTGGACCAGTATTCACTGGGGCAAATTATAAATAGGGGTTGTTTGGTGATGAACCCCCCCACACATTTGTGCTCGAGCCTGTATCTGTGTGCGCACCAGTGCTGTTGTGGTTCACCTTGCCCGGGACTAAAGCCAGTGCTCCAAGAGGCTTCGTGGTACTTTGCCACCACCACCCAACTGCGTGCAGTGCCGTGGACAGTACCCCGTGGGATCAACTGCTGCATGATCCATCGCCACAGGAGAGAACCTGGTAACCCGTGTGAACCAGCGCTGCTGAACTGCCGCAGTGCCCCCCCCCCCGAGCGGGGGAATCTCCGTGTCCCGGGAGCAGCAGCAGCCACGTGGCGCAGCCACGCGGTCGGCGCCATTTCCTGTGTTCTCATTACGGTATATCCGTGCCACGTTCTGCGGACTATAAACCTTATCAAGGGAAGATTTCACTAAGTTCTCAGCTTGTGAGTAAGCCAAGTCTTTCTTCATAAAGTTTCAGTTGGGGTAGCGTGCAAATCGCTCCGGGTGGAGGATCGCCGGTCACTGACCAACCCCCTCCCCCGCCGCTTTCCAAATCAGTTTTGATCCTAAGTTCTGTGAATCATTTAGTTTAAGTGTCTATACCTAAACATTCTGTAAAGATAGTTTCACTAACCGAATATCGATACCTGTGAAGGGGAACTGTTTATACCCCGTTGCAGAGTTTGTATATATATAAAAATAAACCTAACATATATTTTTCATTGATATCTCTGCCGCTCATTTCTGAGGGCATATTCATAACACAGGCTCATGTTCAGCCTACCATCAAGCAATACCCCCAATCTTCCGACTGAGAATATAAATCAATTGCTTTGATTCTGAACTCCAATGGTTTGTGGTGGAAAAGTTGTTTACTGCAGTTTATGTGATGATTAAGGCAAGCAACCTGCTTGTTTGACGTTATAACTGCTGGTTTCTCATGAAAATCAATGTGTTTCACCAGGAAATCTACATACTGAGAATAGAAGTCCACTGCTTTGATTCTGAAATCTGAAGTTTTGTGGTGGAAAATCTGAGTTCGGCTGGTTATGTGACTATATAGGCAAGAAATCTGCTTGTCTGACGTTGAACTCCACTGGTTTCCCATGAAAATCAAAGCGTTTCAGCTGGAAATCTACTGACTGAGAATAGAAATCTACAGCTTTGATTCTGAACTCTACTGGATTGTGTTGGAAAATTTGGTTTCTGCCTGTTATGTGACTATTTAGGCAAGAAATCTGCTTGTTTGATATTGAGACTGCTGGTTTCTCATGAAAATCAAGGTGTTTCCACTGGAAATACATCGACTGAGAATAGAAACCTATGGCTTTGATTCTGAACTCTATTGCATTGTGGTGGAAAAGTTGGTTTCTGCTGGTTATGTGACGATTTTTACAAAAACTCTGCTAGTTTGCTGTTGAACTCTATTGGTTTCTCATGAAAATCAAGGTGTTTCAACTGGAACTGTACCGACTGAGAATAGAAATCTACTGCTTTCATTCTGAACTCTACTGCATTGTGGTGGAAAAGTTGTGTACTGCATGTTATGTGAAGATTTAGGTAAGAAATCTGCTTGCCTGACATTGAACTCTGCTGGATTCTCATGAAAATTAAAGCTTTTCAGCTGTAAGTTTACTGCCTGAGAGAGAAATCGTCTGCTTTGATTCTGAACTCTGATGGTTTGTGGTGGAAAATTTGGTTTATACTGGTTATATGATGATTTAGGCAAGAAATCTGCTTGTTTGATGATCAGCTCTGCTGGGTTCTCAGGAAAATCAAGGCATTTCCACTGGAAATCTACCAAATGAGAATAAAAATCTACTCTTTGATTCTGAACTCTACTGGATTGTGGTGGAAAACTTGGTTTCTGCTCATTATGTGACTATTTAGGCAAGAAATCTTGATCGATTTTGAAACTGCTGGTTTCTCATGAAAATCAAGGTCTTTCAGCTGGAGATACACTGACTGAGAATAGAAACCTACTGATTTGATTCTGAACTCAAATAGTGGTGTAAAATTGGTTTCTGCTGGTTATGTGATGATTTAGGCAAGAAATCTGCTCGCCTGACGTTGAACTGTGCCGGGGTCTTGTGAAAATCCACACATTTCTCCTGGAATTCTTCAGACTGAGTTGGGATATTTTGTGCTTTGATTCTGAACTCTGATGGGTTTTAGTGGAAACTTTATTTCTGTGGGATATCTGACGATTTAGGCAAAAAATCTGCTTCTTTGATGACCAACTCTGCTGGTTTCTCAGGAAAATCATGGTGTTGCAGCTGGAAATCTACTGACTGAGAATAGAAATCTACTGCTTTGATTCTGAACTCTACTGCATCGTAATGGAAAAGTTGGTTTCTGCTCATTATGTGACTATTGAGGCAATGTTGAAACTACTGGTTTCTCATGAAAATCAAGGCCTTTCAGCAGGAAATACACCGAACGAGAATAGAAACCTACTGATTTGATTCTGAACTCTATTGGATTGTGGTGGAAAAGTTGGTTTCTGCTGGTTATGTGATGATTTGGGCAAGAAATCTGCATGTCTGAGGTTGAACTCTGCTGGTTTCTTGAGAAAATCAACAAGTTTCAGCTGGAAATTGACAGATTGAGTCTGGAAATCCACTGATTCTGAACACTACTGGTTTGTGGTGGAAAAGTTGGTCTCTGCTGGTTATTTGACTATTCTGGCAAGAAATCTGCTTGTCTGACGTTGAACTCTGCTAGTTTCTCATGAAAATCAAGGTGTTTCAGCTGGAAATATTCTGACAGTAGATTTCTTGTGCTTTGATACTGAAATCTTACGGGTTTTGGTGGAATATCTAATGATTTAGGCCAGAAATCTTCTTGTCTGTCTTTGAATTGTGCGGGTATCTCATGAAAATCAAAGCGTTACGACTTGTAATTGATAGATTCAGTCTGGAAATCTTGTGTTTTGATTTTAAACTCTACTGGATTGTGGTGGAAAATTTGGTTTCTGCTGGTTTTGAGACTATTTAGGCAAGAAATCTGCTTCTCTGAGGTTGAACTCTGGTGGTTTATCATGAAATTCAAGGTGTTTCAGCTGGAAATATACTGACTGAGAATAGAAATCTACTGCTTTGATTCTGAACTCATATGGTTTGTCATGGAAATTTTTTTGCTGTGGGATATCAAATGATTTAGGCCATAAATCTGCTTGTCTCTCATTGAATTCTGATGGTTTCTCACAAAAATCAAAGCATTTTGGCTGGTAATCCAAAGACTGATTCTGGAAATCTTGTGCTTTGATTCTGAACTCTAATGGTTAGATGTGGAAAAGTTGCTTTCTTCTGGTTATCACAGTATCACCAAGGTTGGAAGAGACCTCAGAAGATCATTGAGACCAACCTGTCACCACAGACCTCATGACTAGACCATGGCACCAAGTGCCACGTCCAATGCCCTCATGAACACCTCCAGGGATGGTGACTCCACCACCTCCCTGGGCAGCACATTCCAATGATGAAAGACTCCCTCCGTGAAGTACTTTTTCCTCACCTCCAGCCTAAACTTCCCCTGGCGCAGCTTGAGACTGTGTCCTCTTGTTCTGGTGCTGGTTGCTAGAGAGAAGTGGCCAACCCCTTCCTGGCTACAACCACCTTTCAGGTAGTTGTAGAGAGCAATGAAGTCGCCCCTGAGCCTCCTCTTCTCCAGGCTAAGCAACCCCAGCTCCCTCAGCCTCTCCTCACAGGGCTGTGCTCAAGGCCTCTCCCCAGCCTTGTTGCCCTTCTCTGGACACCTTCAAGTGTCTCAATGTCCTTCTTAAACTGAGGGGCCCAGAACTGGACACAGGACTCAAGGTGTGGCCTAACCAGTGCAGAGTACAGGGGCACAATGACCTCCCTGCTCCTGCTGGCCACACTATTCCTAATGCAGGCCAGGATGCCATTGGCCTTCTTGGCCACCTGGGCACACTGCTGGCTCATGTTCATGCAGCTGTCAATCAGCACCCCCAGGTCCCTCTCTGTTTGGGAGCTCTCCAGCCACTCCGACCCCAGCCTGTAACTCTGCATGGGGTTGCTGTGGCCAAAGTGCAGCACCCAGCACTTGGACTTGATGAATGCCATCCCATTGGACTCTGCCCATCTGTCCAGTGGGTCGAGGTCCCTCTGCAGAGCCCTTCTGCCTTCTAACTGACCAACATCTGCTCCCAACTTGGTGTCATCTGCTAATTTGCTGATGACTGTCTCAACCCCCTCATCCAGATCGTCAATGAAGATATTGAAGAGGATAGGGCCCAGCACTGATCCCTGGTGCCACTGGTGCCTGGCTGCCAGCTGGCTGTGGCACCATTCACCACCACTCTCTGGGTCTGGCCCTCCAGCCAGTTCCTAACCCAGTTCAGAGTGTTGCTGTCCAAGCCAGGGGCTGACAGCTTAGCCAGCAGTTTGCTTTGGGGGACGGTGTCAAAGGCCTTGCTGCAGTCCAGGCAGACTACATCCACAGCCTCCCCACATCCACCAGGCGGGTCACCTGATCATAGAAGGAGATCAGGTTGGAGAGGCAGGACCTGCCCTTCCTGAATCCATGCTGGCTGGGCCTGAGCCCTTGGCCATCCTGCAGGTGTGCAGTTATTGCCGCCAGGATAATCTGCTCCATCATTTTTCCCTGGCACTGAGGTCAGGCTGACTGGCCGATAGTTTCCAGGCTCCTCCATCTGATCCTTCTTGTGGCTGGGGACCACATTGGCCAGTTTCCAGTCATCTGGGACCTCACTGGTGAGCCAGGACTGGAGGAAAATGATAGAGAGCGGGTTGGCAGCTCATCTGCCAGCTCTCTCAGCACCCTAGGGTGGATCCCATCCAGTCCCATGGACTTGTGAGTGTCCAAGTGTCTCAGCAGGTCCCGAACCAATTCCTCATGGATTTCCAGGGCATTACACTGCTCCCTGACCCCATCACCCAGCTCAGGAGGCCACTCGTCCTGAACTCCTCCTGCCTTGCTATTAAAGACTGAGGCAAAGAAGGTGTTCAGGCCCTCAGCCTTTTCCTCATCTTCAGTCACAGTGTTCCCCTCCAGGTCCAATAGGCAGTGCAGGTTCTTCTTGCCCTCTTTTCAGTGTTAATATATTTGTAAACATGCTTTTTGTTATCCTTCACAGAGGTGTTCAGCCTCAGTTCCAACTGGGCCTTTGCCTCTCTCATTTTTTTCCTACATAATCTAACAACTTCCTTGAACATCCCTCGAGAAGCCTTCCCCTCCTTCCAAAGGTGATACAGCCTCTTGTTTTCCCTTAGTCCCTCCAGGAGCTGCTTGCTCACCCAGGCCCAGAGCCTTCCCCTCGGCTCATCTTTCGGCACATGGCACTGCCAGCTCCGGTGCCTTCAAGAGCTCCTGTTTGAAGCAGGTCCAACCAGCCTGGACCCCTCGGTTCTTGAGGGCTGATACCCAGGGAGCTTTGTGAATAAGTCTCTTAAACAGGCTGAAGTTCACCCTCCAGCAGTCCAAGGTGAGGGTTCTGTTGGTGCTCCTCCCTAGCTCCCTGCATATTGAACACTTCACCATCTCATGGTCGCTGCACCCCAGGCAGCCTCCCACGCTCACGTCTCCCACCAGCCCTTCTCTATTGGAGAGCAGCAGGTCAAGCAGAGCCTGACCCCTGCTAGGCTCACTCAACAGCTGCATCAGGAAGTTGTCCTCCATGCGCTCCAGGAATCTCCTGGACTGCCTCCTCTCTGCTGAGTTAAGCTCCCAGCAGATATCTGGCAGGTTAAAGTCACCCACAAGGACAAGATCTGATGATCTTGAGACAGCCTCCAGTTGCTTATAGAATAATTCATCTGCCTCCTCGTCCTGGTTGGGTGGTCTGTAACAGACTCCAACCAGGATGTCAGATTTGTTAGGCTGCCCCCTGATTTTAACCCACAGGCTCTCAATCCCTTCATCCTCCACCTCAAGTTCTGTGGCAGAGTGTGATCCCCTAATATACAGAGCCAGCCCTCCTCCTCTCCTCCCTCGCCTGTCTCTCCTGAAGAGCCTGTAACCCCCCAGTGCAGCACTCCAATCGTGTGTGTCATCCCACCATGTGTCTGAGATGGCGACTGTATCATAGTCACCCTGGTGGAGCAGGACTTCCAGCTCCTGCTTACTGCCCATGCTGCCTGCATTGGTGTACAGCACTGCAGCTGGGCTCTCGACTTCTCTATTGACCCTAATTTGTGTCCCACTCTTTCCTCTTCAGAGGGACTGATTTCCTCACCCACCCCCTTCAGACCTAGTTTAAAGCCCTCTTAATGAGCCCTGCCAACTCCAGTGCTAGGACTCTCTTACCCTTCCTGGATAACTGCACCCCATCAGGTCCCAGCAGGTCGGGTGCAGTGAAAGTTGCCCTGTGATCGAAGAACCCAAAATTCTGCTGCTGGCACCATCCCCTGAGCCAATTGTTGATGGTGTGGGTTCTCCTGCTCCTCTCAGCGTACTCCCCTGCCACCGAGGGAACCGAGCAGAACACCACTTGAGCTCCTGCCCCTTCAATCAATTGTCCAAGGGGCCTTGAACTCCTTTTTGATCATCCTGGTGCCCTTCTTGTCAATTTTGTCACTCCCAGCTTGTATTACCAGCAGAGGGTAATAGTCGGAGGGGTGGATTAACTTTGGGAGTCTCCTTGTGATGTCCCTAACCCATGCCCCAGGTAGGGAGCAGGCCTCCCTGTGGGATGGGTTGGGATGACATATGGGTCCCTCAGTACCCCCCAGGAGAGAGTCCCCAACAACTATAACCCTTCTCCTTTTCTTTGTGGAGCTGGTCGTTATAGTTGGTGGGGACTGCTTGGCCTTAGGCTCCTCCCCAGATGGCTGCTCCTCGTCCCTCTCATCCCCACTGCCCTTAGCCTGCAGGGCCTCGTACTTATTATGCAAGGGCAGTGGATGAGGAGGAGAGGGCTGGGATGGATTTCCCTTGCCACCCCTGGCAGGGACCTGTATCCATCCCTCCCTGTTTCCAGGGACCCTTCTCTCAGCAGGGGAGATCTTCAGAGCCTTCTCCCATATATCTAACTCCCTTTTGCTTTCCCTTACTGACCTGAGCCTAGAAACCTCCTCCTTCAGCTCGGCCACTTTGTCCTTCAGTTTGGCCACCAGACTGAAGAGAAAGTTCACCTGGTCACACCTGACACAGGTGTTCTCTTCTTCCCCCTCCATTGCAAGTGCCAGGCTCCATCACTCTGTGCGGCCAGCAGCCTGGACTGCTGCATGCTGCTGCAGCAGCTCTGTCTGGGTAGATGCTGTTTTTCTACCCTTCGTGAGTGACAGCCAGGATTCAACATTCGATTGAAAAAAAAAAATTAATTAATTTTTTTTTCATGTGAGCAGCAGAAGGCTCTCAAAGCAAAATGGCCTCATGCACAGCCCGGGCGGGATTGAAACCTCCCGCAGCGGATGTCACGCTCCCGATCCCGAGCAGGCTCATGAGAGCACGATCCTGCCGGACCTGCCTGCCAACCAGGGGTCCTCCCGACCCTCAAAGCCCCGAAAGGAAAGCGAAAGCCATCAGAAAGCTCACGATCCAAGAGGAGTGGCCCTGATCGCTGGCTCGGTCAGCTCTCAAGCCAAAATGGTTATGTGATGTTTTAGACAAGGAATCTGCTGGTCTGAGCTTGAACTCTGCTGGTTTCTTGAGAATATCAACAAGTTTCAGCTGGAAGTCGACAGATTGAGTCTGGAAAGCTACTGCTTTGATTCTCAACTCTACTGAATTGTGGTGGAAAAGTTGGTTTCTGCTGGTTATGTGATGATTTAGGCAAGAAATCTGCTCGCCTGACGTTGAACTATGCTGGTCTCTTGTGAAAATCCACACATTAATTCTGGAAATCTTCAGATTGAGACTGGAAACCTTGTGCTTTGATTCTGAACTCTAATGCACTGTGGTGGAAAAGTTGGTTTCTGCTGGTTACGTGATGATTTAGGCAAGAAATCTGCTTGTCTGAGGTTGAACTGTTCTGGTTTCCCATGAACATCAAGATGTTTCAGCAGAAAATCGACAGAGTGAGTCTGGAAATTTTGTGCTTTGATTCTGAACTCTACTGGATTGTGGTGAAGAAGTTGCTTTCTGCTGGTTATGTGATGTTTTAGGCAAGAAATCTGCTTGTTTGAAGTTGAACTCTACTGTTTTCTCATTAAAATCAATGCCTTTCAGCTTGAAATCTACTGACAAAGAATAGAAATCAACTGCTTTGATTCTGAACTCAAATGGTTTCTGGTGGAAAAGTTGGTTTCTTCTGGTTATGTGACGATTTAGGCAAGAAATCTGCTTGTCTGACATTGAACTCTGCTGGCTTCTTGAGAAAAATTAACAAGTTTCAGCTGGAAATTGACAGATTGAGTCTGGAAATCTACTGCTTTGATTCTGAACTTGAGTGGATTGTGGTGGAAAACTTGGTCTCTGCTGGTTATGTGACGATTTAGGGAAGAAAACTGCTGGTCAGAGGTTGAACTGTGCTGGTTTCTTATGAAAATCAAGGTGTTTCAGCAGGATATCTTCCGACTGCGCATAGAAATCTTGTGCTTTGATTCTGAACTCTGATGGTTAGTGGTGGAAAACTGGGTTTCTGCTGGTTATGTGACAATTTAGGCAAGAAATCTGCTTGCCTGAGGTCCAACGGTGCTGGTTTCTTGAGAAAAGCAAGGCATTTCAGCTAGAAATCGACAGAATGAGTCCAGAAATCTTTTGCTTTGATCCTGAACTCTGATGGTTTGTGGTGGAAAATTTGGTTTCTGCTGGTTTTGTGACCATTTACACCAGAAAACTCCTTGTCTTATGTTGAACTGTGCTGGTCTCTTGTGAAAATCCACAAATTTCTCCTGGAAATCTTCAGATTGAGTCTGGACAATATAAGGATGCATTTTATATAGGATGGGAACAACGCCCATGATCAGATTGCTCACAAAAACAAAAAGGGGGATTTGTGGCAATCATAGCAATAAGTAGTGTGAGCAATCTGGAAATATAAGCTTAGAGCTTGATACATTGGTAGGCCATGCTTAGCCTAAGTGTAGAAGTAACTAGCAGTTTAGGAAAATAGTTCTGTGCTAGCAGTGTGTAACTGAACCAAAGTACTGGTAGCTGTAAGCATAAAGAGTTATCTTGGAATAACAGGTTGCACACATCGATCAACAACTTCTTGTGATATTAGTTGTTTAACCAATAATGTATAACACTAGGGTGTGTGGACAACTGTGGGGAACCAATGAAGTTTTGCTAACCATGCTCTGTGAGTCTGTGTGTCTGTATAAGCTACATAAGGTTCCTTAATTAAACTGAACAATACTTAGATCATATTGGTCATCTGTATTGATTCCGAACTCTGTCATCAAACCCCGTCTTGGTGTGTTCCTCTCCTTGCTGTAATCACTGATGTATGGTTCCTCTGTCTCATTGATTAACCTGCTCTCATCCCACCGCAACCCAGTCCACCCCATCAGCTTTCCCCTCCCCACCCCACCAGCAGCCAGGAGCAGTGCAGGAGGTGCTCAGCTGTTGGCTGGGCTTAGGCCATGACACAAGGCCAAAGCTGCCTCCTGTGCTCCCCCTGTGCCAGACACAACTCTGCAGAGCTCAGCTCTGCCCTGGGCTCTCTGCTCACACTGCCACAAGCTGCTGGCTCCCCAGCTCCAGACTGGGGCTGGGGCAGAGTCACTCCAGCACCTGTCCCAGTCCCTCCCTGGCTGATGGTTCCCTGCATCCCAGCAGCTGCACCTGCCAGGGCACACATCCAGCCTCTGGGGGAGGGGTGAAGGCTCCAGCATTGCACAGCCTGGAGGCATGGAAAGGCTTGGGCAGGACAAGACCTTTCAGGCCATCCATCCCAACCCTTCTCTAAGTCTCCCAAGCCTGGTGCTAAATCATGGCCCTCAGCACCACAGCTCTGCCTCTTCAAAACCCCTCCAGGGATGGGCATTGAGCCACCTCCCTGGGCAGCTGTGCCAGGCTTTGAGAACCCTTTCAGGGAAGAAGTTTTTTGATACCAAACTTAACCATCCCCTGGCACAATTTCAGGCCATTTCCTCTCCTCCTATCACCTGAGACTAGGGAGCAGTGCCCAAGCCCCACCTCACTGCAGTGACGTCTGCCCTCAGCCTCCTCTTCTCCACACTAACTCCCCCCAGCTCCCTCAGCTGCTCTTCCCCAGCCCTGCCCCCTGACATTACTCAACAGAACCAGAGGGTAACAAATCCCTGCAGAGATTTCTGAAAACCCAAAGGGAACCAAAGAATTTGCAAAACCTTTTTATTCCAAATTGCCAACAAGCTGGCCAGAACCAAAATGTAACACCCCCCAGTCTGCACCTGGTGGCCCAGCTGTGGGTTCACAGCTGGAAGCCAAATTTCTTTGGAGGGGATGAAAAGCCCTGGAAAAGTGTAAGTGTGAGGTGTTGCAGTGGAGAGAAAGATGTGCTGATTATAGAGAGATTGTAGCATGGCAGTGATTTGTATCTCCTCCTTTGTATTTCCTCTAGAAAGGCTCCCAGCAAAGCACAGCCACAGGGGGCTCGAAATATAAAATGTGTATCTATAAATAAAAAAAAGCCCATGACACACAGGGAGGAAAATCTGGTGCTTTTACTGCTTTTATGATTTGATTGATAAAACCTCTGGCTAGAGGCCAGCTGAGCTGCCACCCATGCACAGGGGCAGGAGATGCCCCTAACTGGTCAGTGCTGCCACCCCTCTTAAGGTGGTGTGTTGGCATCTACGGTGGGTGTGGGGGTATCAAAGGGGAATTTGGGGGCATACAGAGGCATCTGGGGGCCAATGGAAGCTCTCCTGGGGTTATTTTAGTTGGAGGGTTAGGGTTAGTTGGACACAGCCAGGTACTGCTTGCTGCCACCTGTTGCTAAGCCTGTGAGTGGCCTCCTAAGGGGCTTTGGAGGCAGGGAAAGGTATTCTGGAGCATCTAGAGGGGTTTTGTGGACATCTAGAGGTGTCTGGGGGCCTCTGCAGGGTCTCCTGGGATCTCCCAGGGACATCTCTGGAGGATCCCAAAGGAGCTGGGGGTGCAGGGGGCAGTGAGGGTTAGGGGTCTCTGTGAGGTTGAAGGTTTTGAGGTCCTGTGATGGAATGAATTTAGGGAGTAGAACCTCAAGCAATGCTCAGCTGATAGAAGGAAATGTTTTAGCTCTTGTAGGCCACAAACCTTGGGAGCAAACTGCAGCTGTGTAGAGAGAAAAAAGTATTTAGCTAATTACCAATGACCATTGTGACTCAGGGAAGCCACACAACGACCTGAGAATTAGACTCTACTGCAATGTTTACCAGCTCTTTTGTCTTCTCTCTGAACTTAGATAAGAGATGTGTGATCGTTTGCCTTTTGTCTAACACCCGTCTGAGCCTTGCCAAGGGATGTGTGCTCCCTGGCATTTCCTCGGCAGCCCATCACGAATCTGTACCTGTGGCACGGACACATCTAATTACCAATCCCGAGTCGCTTCTGATTATGTTAGCCTATAGAAAGGAAAGACTTTGTACAATAAAGTAGAAACTTTGCTTGCATCAAGCTTTGTCTCCATCTCTCAATCGCGGTAGTCCTGCAGGATTTGGGGAGGTCTCACTCTGGTTTTCAGTGTCCCTGCAGCCCAGGGACCGCCCCCAGCCATGTCCCTCCTGGCATCTAAAGGAGAGGTGGGGGCACCTCAAGGACAATAGAAGATGACAAAGGGGGTCTGGGGGCTCCTCCTTTGGATGGTGAGATATGGTCATTGCCCTACACAGTGACAGCAAATTACATCCTTGGGCCAACCTCCATCCCCTCCCTTTTCATTCCTTGTGGCTACAGCTTCTCTGGGTGCTTGGCTCAGCACCATGATGATGGTGGGATACAATAGGAATGCAACCTCATGAGAATTTACAAGGCCAAGTACAAGGTCTTCCAGCTGGGTCAGGGCAACCCCCATTAAATAAAGCTGAGTGAGGTGTGGGTGGCAGGAGACCTGACCTTCTTCACCAGGCTCAGAGATGTGTGTAGGCCCAAGGGTCCTGTTACTACACCTTTGACTCAAAGTAATGGTTAACTGCTTTGAAAAATGTTCATGGCCTCCATGGGCCCAAACAAGCCCATCCTAGGGTTTTTAACGCTGCCAAAAAGACAGGCAGGAGGAACCTGTGGCCAGGGCAAGGCATGTTTCTGTCCAGGTCCGAGCTTTGCTCCAAATTATGTGAGAAAGTGCCTTAATTTCATAGTATCACAGTATCAGTCAGGGTTGGAAGGGACCACAAGGATCATCTAGTTCCAACCCCCCTGCCATGGGCAGGGACACGCTACATTAGATCAGGCTGGCCACAGCCTCATCCAGCCTGGGCTTAAACACCTCCAGGGACAGGGCTTCAACCACCTCTCTGGACAACCCATTCCAGGGCTTCACCACCCTCATGGTGAAGAACTTCCTCCTCACCTCCAGCCTGAATCTCCCCACCTCCAGCTTCATTCCATTCCCCCTAGTCCTATCACTACCTGAGATCCTGAGCAGTCCCTCCCCAGCCTTCCTCTAGCCCCCTTCAGATACTGGAAGGCCACAATGAGGTCACCTGGGAGCCTTCTCTTCTCCAGACTGAACAGCCCCCAACTCCTTCAGTCTGTCCTCACAGGAGAGGTGCTCCAGCCCTCTGATCATCCTCGTGGCCCTTCTCTGGACACCTTCCAGCACCTCCAGATCCCTCTTGGAATAGGGGCTCCAGAACTGGAGGCAGTACTCCAGGTGGGGTCTCAGCAGAGCTGAGCAGAGGGGGAGAATCACCTCCCTTGACCTGCTGGCCACACTTCTCCTGATGCAGCCCAGGATCTGATTGGCTTTCCGGGCTGCAAGTGCACACTGAGAGCTCCTGTTGAGCTTCTCCTCCCCCAGCACCCCCAAGTCTCTCTCCTCAGGGCTGCTCCCCAGCCAGTCACTGCCCAGCCTGTATTTGTGCCTGGGATTGCCTCGACCCAGATGCAGGACCCTGCACTTGGTCTTGTTGAAGCTCATGAGGTTGGCTTGTGCCCACCTCTCCAGCCTGTCCAGGTCCCTCTGGATGGATCCCTTCCCTCCAGCGTGTCTGCTGCACCACACAGCTTGGTGTCATCAGCAAACTTGCTGAGGGTGCACTCACTGCCACTGTCCATGTCACCCACAAAGATGTTGAACAAGCCTGGTCCCAGGACTGATCCCTGAGGGACTCCGCTTGTCCCTGGCCTCCACTGGGACATGGACCCATTGACAGCCACTCTTTGGGTGCGGCCATCAAGCCAGTTCCTTATCCATCTAGTGGTCCATCCATCAAACCCGTGTGTCACCAGCTTGGAGACCAGGATGCGGTGTGGGACAGTGTCAAAGGCTCTGCTCAGGGCCAGGGAAACGACATCAGTTGCTCTCTCCTCAGCTATTAATGTTGTGACCTGCTCAGAGAAGGCCACCAGGTTTGTCAGGCAGGATTTGCCCTTGGTGCAGCCATGCTGACTGCTCCCAATCACCTCTTCACTATTCTTCTGGGTCAGTAGTGCCTCCAGGAGGATCTGCTCCATGATCTTTCCGGGCACAGAGGTGAGACTGCCTGGCCTGTAGTTCCCTGGTTCCTCCTCCTTACCCTTTTTGCAGATGGGAGCAATGTTTGCCCTTTTCCAGCCTGTGGGGACTGCCCCAGTCTGCCATGGCTTTTGGAATATAATAGAGAGGGGCTTAGCAACCTCCTCTGCCAGTTCTCTCAGCACCCGTGGGTGTATCCCGTCGGGTCCCATGGACTTGAACACTTTCAGGTTCTTCAGGTGATCACCAACCTGAGCTTCACTTACCATGGGCAGTTCTTCCTCCCCATCCCTGGCATCGTATGCTATGACACCAGGAGTGTGGTTGGAGGCCCTGGCAGTGAAGACTGAGGTAAAGAAGTTATTGATTACCTCAGCCTTTTCCACATCACTTGTGACCAATTCACCAGTTTCCTTTCTGAGGGGGCCCACACCTTCCCTAGGCTTCTTCTTGCCATTAATATATCTGTAGAAATTCTTAGTGTTCCCTTTAACCTCCCTGGCTAGATTCAATTCAAGCTCTGCTTTGGCTTTCCTAACCAGGCCTCTTGCTGCTCGGGCAGTTTCCTTATCTCCCCTGTTCCAGCTGTCCTTCCCTCCACTCCTTTAAGTAATAGTGTGTCCAGCAGCTCCTTGTTCATCCAGGCAGGCCTCCTAGCATTCTTTCCTGCTTTTCTCTTTGTTGGTATAATTTGGGTATAAAGAAATAATCCCAAGGTTTTTTCCTTCCTGTTGCTCCATGGAAGAGAGCAGGGGCCCGTTTGGGAGGTACCTGGGCAGGAAGGAAAGGAAAACTGCTCTGCTCCTGTCTGTCCATTCTGCAGAAGATGGGGTACCCCCAACACCATCTCCACAGCTCTTTCCTCAACAGGGGCACCTTTATGCTGTGACAGGAGCATGCCCTGTCACAGCCCATTCTTGTAGGAAGGGAGACCACTTTCTGAGGTATGTGGAGCTGTTACAGGTATGGCCAGACAGAGGAAGAAGGGACATCATGCTGGAACTATATACACTGGAAGTGCTGCTGTTGAGGAGCAGGAGCAGGAGCAGGAGCAGGAGCAGGAGCAGGAGCAGGAGCAGATCTGTGCAGCATGTCTGGTTCTCACAGCAGCAGATGGTGCTGTTGTCCCATCAGGATGGGTGTGGATTGTCTGGCTGTGCACAAGCAGGTGAAATCCAGCTCGGCACCTCGGGAGTGATGGGTCCATGCCAGGACTCTGGCAGGGAAACCTGCATCCCAGAAATCCTTTTCCAGACCCTCATCATCATCACAGAATTATCATAGAATGTCTTGGAAGGGACCTAAAGCTCATCCAGTTCCAACCCCCTGCCATGGGCAGGGACACCTCCCACCAGCACAGCTTGCTCAAGGTCTCATCCAGCCTGGCCTTGAACACCCCACAGGGACGGGACAGCCACAGCCTCCCTGGGCAGCCTGTGCCAGTCTCTCCCCTCACCCTCACTCTGTGTCACCCTCACTCTCAAGAATTTCTTCCTTATCTTAACCTCCCCTCTTCCAGCTCACAGCCATTGCCCCTTGTCCTGTCACTGCAAGCCCTTGTCAAAAGTCTCTGCCCCACTCTTCTGTAGTCCCCTTTAGGTACTGGCCCTCTCTCCTGCATTTCTGCTCACAAAACTGTGATGCAGCTGCGGATTTTGCTTCTACAGGGCTTAGCAGTATGCAGATTTCTGCTGTGTGGGCTGAGCCTTGTATGTCCCTATCCCAAGTGTCATAGAAACTTGGAATCATAGAATTATTTTTGTTGGAAAAGACCTTTCAGATCATCCAGTCCAACCATTAACCTAGCACTGCCAGGTCACCTCTAACTATGTTCCTCAGCACCACATCTAAGTGGCTTGAAACCCTCCAGGGATGGGGACTCCACCACTGTCCTGGGCAGCCTGCACCAGGCCTTGACAGCCCTTTCAGGGAAGAAATTGTTCCTCATGTACAACCTAAACCTGGGGCAACTTGAGGCCAGGTCCTCTTGTCCTATGACTTGTTCCCTAGGAGGAGAGACCAGCCCCAACTTTGCTCTGAATTTCTTTCCACACAGGGAGGTGGTTGAATACCCACTCCTGGAGGTGTTTAAAAGAGGCAGAGACGTGAGGCTGAGGGACATGGTTTAGGGCCAGGCTTGGTAGAGTAAGAGAATGGTTGGACTGGATGATCTTAAGGGTGTTTTCCAACCCAAACAATTCTATGATCCCTCCAGGTCGTTGCAGGTTGTCTGGCTGTGTATGTCCTTATGGCACTCAACAGTAGTGGGGCTGCAAGGAGAGGCAAGATGAAGGTATCAGTAGCCCACAAGTGAAGGGGGTATGAGCTCCAACCCTCTGCTCCTGGGGAACCTGGGGCAGGTTGAGGCTGTGTCCTTAGTGTTAGTTCATCTGAGCGGACTGCGTGTGAAGGTGAGGTGACCTAAGCGGTGACAGGCCACCGAGTTTCCCAGGCTCAGGGTTTCAGATGTGCACTATGGGCCCTCACCAGTCCATAGGGAAGTGTTGCCTGTGTTGACTCACTAGAGGCAGATGGATACAACAATTCCCTAATTAGGTCTGCACCTTTGAAACCTTAGATTTCTCTGGCAGCTTGAATATTTATGCAGTCACAGAGCTCAGCATGTTCCAGTTCCCCACCTTATTTATTTATTTATGTTCAACAACACCTGGAGTTGTTAAATCACCATGTTTTCAATACAATAAAAAAGAAAAAAAAGGAAGAATAATAAACCCACCTCAAGCCTGGAGAATTTTTCCCCTCCTCCCTCCTGAGCTTCAAGCTCTTAGTTTTGATCCTTTTTGTTATAAGTGCTGGAGATCTGTTAGCTCCAAATTACTCAGAATCACAGAATGGTAGTGGTTGGAAGGGACCTCTGGAGATCATTGAGCCCAAACTCCCTGCCAGTGTAGGATCACCTAGGACTGGTTGCACAGGGTGGTGTCCAGGAAGATTTTCAATGACTCTAGAGATGGAGACATACATGGAGACTTTTCTGGGCAAGAAGTTCCTCCTCATGTTTAGATGGAACTTCCTACGTTCAAGTTTGCACCTGTTACCCCTGGTCCTGTCACTGGAGACCACTGAGCACAGACTGGTCCCATCCTCCTGGCACCCACCCTTTAAGTATTTATAAGCTTTAATGGGATCCCCCTCTTAGTCTTCTCTTTTCCAGACTAAAATGCCCCAACTCTCTCAGTCTTTTCTCACAAGAGAGATGTTCCAGTCCCCTCATCATCTTTGTAGCCCTTTGCTGTGCCCTTTCCAGGAAAACTGTTTTCTTCGAGAGCCAGCAACATCCATAAAATTGGTCATTATCCAGTGACTCTGCTGTTCTCTCCCAGCAGTCCATCTGTCTTGTCACAAACTCTGCCAGGCTCCTCTAACCTGCTTCAGCCTTTGCTGTGTGGTATCAGTGGTGTCACAAAGAGCCTAATGCTGACTCCAGCTCCAGCAAGAGCAACATCTATGGCCCTCTTACTTTTCTTACTGCAAGCAGAGCTTGGTTCAAGGAAAATGAATTTTGTCGCGGCCTGCCCAGGACTCATCACTGGGAGGCTAACATGGGCTCCTCTTCACCATGTGGGGACATCAAATCCAGTTGGGCTGAATGACTCATGATTCATTAACTGCCCACAGATGGCAACTAGTTCAAAATTGGTTTGATTTTGGTTAACTGAAGAAGCTCTCCTTAGGTTCTTGGTTGGGAAGGCAGAGCTCAGCTCCTGTGGAGAGATCAGAGAATCCCAGAATGCAGCAGGGTGGAAGGGACCCTCAAAGGTCACTTTATCCAACCCTCCTACAGTCAACAGAGACATCTGCAACTAGATCAGGTTGCTCAGGGCCTCATGATTTTGACCTTCAGTGTCTCCAGGGGTGAGGCCTCCACTACCTCCCTGGGCAGCCTGTTCCAGTGTCTCCCTAGCCTCACTGTGCAGAACTTCCTCCTGATGTCCAACCTAACTCTGCCCTGCTCCAGTTTCAATCCCTCATCTATCCCCACAGCCCTTCTGAACAGTCCCTCCCCAGCCTTCCTGCAAGTCCCCTTCAGGTACTGGAAGGCTGCTCTAAGGTCTCCCTGGAGCCTTCTCTTCTCCAGGCTGAACAGCCCCAGCTCTCCCAGCCTGTCCCCACAGGGGAGGTTCTGCAGCCCTCTGATCATTTTTGTGGTCTCCTCTGAACCCTCTCCAGCAGCTCCAGGTCATTTTTGTGTTGGGGGCTCCAAAGTAGGACACAGCCCTGTAGGTGAGATCTCCCCAGAGCAGAGGGGCAGGATCCTCTCTCTCCATCTCTGGTCACACTGCTTTGGATGCAGCCCAGGCTGCCCTTGGCCTCCTGTGCTGCCAGTGCCCATTGCTGGCTCCTGCCCAGCTTCTCCCCCACCAGCACCCCCAAGGCCTTCCCTGCATGGGTGCTCTCAGTCTCATCATCAGCCAGCCTGGATTGATAATGAGAATTGTCCCACCCCAGGTGCAGGACCTTGCATTTTGAGATGAGCCTTTGCTGCAAGATCCCAGCACCCCCACCCTCCCCCACCCCCTGCCCCGGATGGCTCATCCCTGCATAGCAGGTTTTGGACAGCAGTTCTGCTTCACTAGGCCAACCAGCAGAGCTAGGAACAGCATGCTGGACTTTCTTCCTTCAAGGGTTGGTTCTTGTCATTGTCCTCAGTAAAGGAGGGTTTGCTTGGCCTCACTATCTCTTCTATTTGCAGCCCGTTGTCCTATTGTGGTAGGTTGAGAGACCAATCCTCCCACCACGGGAAAAAGAAAGGACTCAGACAGACAGATTGCAAAAATGGTGGAAAGTTTAAATGAAAAAACAGTGAAAGTTTTACAGAGAACCACAAGCACCGTGACAAAAGAGAGAGATATCCCAAAAATACCCAAGAAAGTCCCACCTCCACCTGGGGTACACCCAAAACCCCCCAGGGCTCTTTCTACACCCCCCCCCAACCCAGCCTTAGGCCTAGCCAGGCCCAAGGGAGGCGGCTGACCCCATTATCTAGGCAGCGGTGAGGGAAGAAAGAGAGAGTGAGGAGACCCCCACTGATGTTTTATAGGGGAGCAGGGCATTATGGGATGAAATACCCATAAATCCTGTGCCCACCCACTGGGCTGGACCCCTTTTGGGACATCCCAGGTGTGGCTTGTGTGGTGGCATCAGGGGCCAGCACCCAGCCTGAACCGCCACACCCATGGACAGGCCCTTGGGTTGGTGATTCCTGCCCTTGGGAGACGTCTGAGCTGGCCTGTCTGGACTATGGTTCTGCCTGAAAAAGGTAATCCATCCCATTGTAGGGTAAAGACACCCATGCAAACCTCGTTTATAAGCTATGAGGTGGAGCTGGGAGATCATGTAGATGCCCTCTCCCTGGAGGTGTTCAAGGCCAGGTTGGATGAGGCTAGTGGAACTAGATGAACTTTGAGGTCCCTTTCAATCCAAACCATTCTGTGATTTCATGATATGGGAAGAAAATCCTCTTCAGCCCACCCTTGGTGACTGTGCTGCTGTCAGAGCATTCACATATGACTTTCTGCACCCCCACTTCTCAAAGACAACCAGGATCTGATCTCAGGACTGAAAGAAACACCCAGCATGGCAGAACATGCAATTAAAATCACTGCAGGTGTCAGCACTGGAGATGCTTAAAAATGACCATTCACCTCCAAGCTGTCTAAGCTTCCTTGTTTGTTTCTAACACTTTCTGCTCAGGGGGAAGGAGAATTTGACAGTGCTTGAAAACTGCCTCAGGTGGAAGCCACAGCTCCAGGCACTGGGCCTCTGCCCAAAAGCCACAGAAAGCTTTGCATTGCCAGATTGTCCTCTCTCCAGACAGAGATGTTCTTTTTTGTGTTCTAACTCAGTAACTCATACAAGAGCTAAAGCAAAGGGGCTGCAACCTCAAGGCAATCAGGGAGGTTTTGAACTCTGGGAAAAATATGTTTGGGGCACCCACAAGGAAAACAGCAAAGGTGAAAGGGATGCGATCACAGAATCCCAGCATGGTGGGGTTGGAAGGGACCTCTGGAGATCATCACAGCAGATTGCCCAGGAGTACAATTGCCAGGGGAGTCTGGACTCTCTCCAGAGGAGACTCCACGACCTCTCTGGGCAGCCTGCTCCAGGATTCCAACACCCTCACAACAAAGAATTTTCTCCTCCTGTTCAGATGCAACTTCCTGGGTTCTAATCTGTGCCCACTGCCCCTTGTGCTGTCCCTGGGCACCACTGAGCAGAGTCTGGCCCCATCCCCTTGCCCCCCAGAGCTCCTTTAGCTCTTGCACATTGCTCAGCTGCCCTCTGGGGCTGCTCTCCTGCAGGCTCTCAGCCCCAGGGCTCTCGGCCTTTGCTCCTCACAGAGCTGCTCCAGGCCCCTGAACATCTTCATAGCCTCCGCTGAGATTCTTTCCAGCAGTTCCCTGGCTCTCTTGAACCAGGGAGCCCACAGCTGGACCCAGGACTCCAGAAGTGGCCTCACTGGAACAAAGTAGAGGTGCAGGACGACCTTCCTCTACCTGCTGGCCACACTCCTCTGGATGCACCCCAGGACTCCACTGGCCATCTTGGCCTCGAGGTCACATTTTTGGTTCATGGGGAACTTGTCCACCAGCACTCCCAGGTTCTTCTCCACTTAGCTGCTTCCCAGCAGGTCATTCCTCATCTGTCTCCAGCCCATCTCTGCAGCAGAGCAGGGGGTGTTTTGATCAGCTTTGGGCAGTCACATTATTGATTGCAACATGGAAATAGATTCTTCATGACAACCAGAAGGAAGCAACAAGTCTGGCCAGAGGGAGCCTGTTCAGTTTGCTGCATTGGCTTTGACAGGATCACTTGCTGTAGCAATGGTTCTGTCTCCTCTAAGCTCACTGCTTGCTTGTTCTCCATGCTCCATGTGTTAGTGTAGACACATTTCAGCTGAGCCTTCATGTAAGATAACCTACTGACTGGGGTTCCCTTATCCTGCATTTGAGGTGCTCTCTTCCCAGCCTGTAGGAACCCCAACTCCAGGCCTGTAACAGTTAAGCACAAGAGCTGACCTGCATGGTCCCCCAGCACAAAAGTGAGGGGAAGAGTAAAAACTCAGTGTTGAGACAAAGAGATAAGAGTTTAATACGAGATGTCTTGAGCACAATGCGTCACTGCCTTAGCCAATAATCTAATTAATCTCATCGTCTATAACACAATGCAGGACTAATAATCTAATAATATACTGCATGATGACCTTAGCTCAGCCTATTTGCAGAAGCAGCAGAGTGAAATACAGGAAAGTCCAGCATAAAACAGCAGCCAAAGCCAGCAGCTCCCTGACTGCCACAGGCCTCACTGCTAGCCCTGCAGAGCAGAGCACACCTGGGAAGCCAGAACCCAGAGGTAGCAGCCAGCACAGGAAGCCTCCTGTGGACTAATATGGTGACCCACGAGGGCCCTTCCAGACCATGCCTGAGCAAGAGTGTGATTTACAGGGACTACTGCACAGGGCAGAAGCCAGGGATTACAGGAGAAATGTGGATGCAGACCTCAGTGCTCTCTTTGGGCAACTCATGGACACATGGAAATTGGGCTACTCCCTCCACTCCTCCTGCTATGGTCATCCCAAGTATGTAGTGGGACCTCCAGTCCTCTCTGTTGTCCTTCAGGGATGCAGAGCTCCTAACCCAGTGCAGTGCTGGTTGGAGGACAGAGGAAAACCCAGGGCACAGTGAGGGGTTCATGTCTGGGAGGGGGACCCAGGGCATGGTGACACATTCATTTCTTGGAGCCTCACTTGCCCACCTCAGGTTCAGCAACACACCCCGGCAAGATCTCAGCATCTCTGCCAAACTGAAAGACTAGAGAGATGTGGAGATTGATTTCAGACCTCTTTAATGAGGGGTAATTAACCACCCATCCAAAGGCCATAGGATGGCACTGGTTGGAAATTTTCAGGCTAATGCACTGCTTGATGTTTCTGCCTCATTTTCAGGACTTTAATTCATGTCTTAATTATGAAAGATATCACTATTAACACCACCCTCAAGCCTGGCACTGCTGTGGTTTTATGCAGGCACGTATGAAGAAGGGGGGAAAACCCCAGTTGGAACACAGGTAGCTGGAGTCTGCAAGGCTACAGAGGTTTCTCCCAGGAGCACAGGCACCACATTTCCAGTGAACTGGGTTGCATTTGCTCCTCCTCTTCCCATAGTTCTCATGGCCACACAACTTGCCTGGAAAAGCAAAATCCTTGCTAGACCAACAGGAAAAGGCTCCTGGGTCTGAAGCAAGCTAGGAAAGATCATAGAATCATAGAATGGTAGCGACTGGAAGGTGCCACAATTGAGAGATGGGACGCAGCCTGATGCAGGCTAAGTGTCACTTTTTTACATTGTACAGCAGATCTACCCAGTCCCTCAGAAGGCACAGGGGTCACATCTCCATTGGTCATTTTCTACTGGCATACATGTAATTAAGGCATACAGTAGGTCAAAATAACAAAACAATATTTTAACACATCCAACCAGATTCTGCCCAGCTTCTCTCCTTCAGTTACAAGGTGTTTACATTCCCCTCAGAGGCACAGACAAGACACAGCTTTCTCTAACCCGAGCAAAGGCAAATCTTCCCTATAGTCTTCTAAAGCTATCCAAAAGCAACCTCTTCCCACAGGATGGGACCTCCAGAGATCATCCAGTCCAACCCCCCTGCCAGTGTAGGGTCTAGGCAACTAAATCATGGGGGTAACCATTGTGTTTACATGTGAGTTGACTTCCATCAGTGTGGAAATGCTAAAGGGAATCATAGAATCATAGGATGATAGGGGTTGGAAAGGACCTCCAGACATTGAGTCCAGCTCCACTGCCAAGGTAGGGTCACCCAGAGCAGGTCACACAAGACCACATTCAGGTGAGTCTTGAAAGTTTCCAGAGTGGAAGACTCCACAGCCTCTCTGGCCAGCCTGCTCCAGTGCTCCAGCGCTCTCACAACAAAGTTTCTCCTCATGTTGAGGTGAAACCTCCTGGGTTACACTTTGCATCCATTGCACTTTGTCCTATCACAGGACACCACTGAGCAGAGAGTGGCCCCTTCTATGTGACAACCACCCCTCAGATATCTATGGACATTAATAAGATCCCCTCTGGGGTTCCTCTTCTCCAGGCTCAACAGCTCCAGGGCTCTCAACCTGTCCTCAGACAGAGGTATCAGTCCTTCAATCATCCTTGTAACCACTGTTGGATCCTCTCCAGTATATCCCTGTTCTTCTTTAACGGGGGGGGACCATTACCTGACACAATAACCTGGATGTGGTCTCACTAGGACAGAGGGGGAGAAGATTCCTCAGGTCAGTCTTTATGCCCAGATGAAGGACAAGGTACCATAGCAGGCATCTTTCTGGACAGGGACAGTTTCACAAGCTGAAATATTCCATTCCTTCTGTGCTCTCTGCTGGTTCATATTGAGCTGCTCCTTCACCAGCACCCCCAAGGCCTTTTCTTCAGGGCTGCTCTCAAGCCAGTCCCTGCCCAGACTATGTTGGTGCCTGGGATTGCCCTGACCCAGCTGCAGGACCTTGCCTTGGTCCTGTTGAGTGTCATGAAGTTGGCTTTGGTTCACCACTCCAGCTTGTCTAAGTCCCTCTGGATGGATCTCTTTCCTCCAGCTTGGTGTCAGCTGCACCACACAGCTTGGTGCTGAGAGTGCCTCGGTGCCACTGTCCATGTCACTGGGTGTCAAGGGTTGGAAGGGACCCAAAGAGATCATCGAGTCCAACCAACAAAGATGTTAAACAAGCCTGGGCCCAGTACTGATCCCTGAGGGACTCCACTTGGCCACAGACCATTGCCAGCCATCCTTTGGGTGCAGCCCTCAAGCCAGTTCTGTGCCCACTGAATGGTCCATCCATGGAACCCATCCTGCACCAGCCTGGAGACCAGGATTTGGTGCAGGACAGTGTCAAAGGCTTTGCTCAGGTCCAGGTCAATGACCTCAGTTGCTGGACCTTCATCTATTGATGTTGTGCCCTTGTCACAGAAGGCCACCAGGTTTGTCAGGCAGGATTTGCCCTTGGTGCAACCCTGCTGACTGTGCCAAAATCATCTCTTTGTTATTCTTCTGCCTCAGCAGTGCCTCCAGGAGGATCTGCTCCATGATCTTAGCAGGCACAGAGGTGACACTGCCTGGCCTATAGTTCCCTGGGTCATCCCTCTTTCCCTTCTTGACAATGGGAGTTATGTTTCCCCTTTTCCAGTCTCTGGGGACCTCCCCAGACTGCCAGGACTTTTGGAATATGATGGAGAGCAGTTTAGTGACCTCCTCCCCAGCTCCCTCAGCACCTGTGGGTGTATCCCATTGGATCCCATGGACTTGAACACTTTCAGGTTCTTCAGGTGGCCACGAACCTGAACTTCACTCACCATGGGCAGTTCCTTCTTCCAGCCCCTGCCATTATCTTCCATCATTCTGGGAGTGCAGCTGGAGGCCTCACCAGTGAAGACTGAGGTAAAGAAGTCCTTGAGAGCCTCAGCCTTCTCCATGTCACTTGTCACCAGCTCACCTGTTTCCTTTCTGAGGGGCCCACACCTTCCCCAGGCTTCTTTTCACCATTACTATACCTATACTTCTGTAATTCTAATTCTAATTCTACTATACCTATACCTATGTTTACTCTTCCCCTTGCTCTCCCTGGCTGGATTAATTCTAACTGAGCTTTAGCTTTTCTAACCAGGTCCCTTGCTGCTCAGGAAGCTTCCTTACATGCTCCCATTCCAGCTCTCCTTTCTTCCACTCCTTGTAGAGTGAAAGAGTTCATGTGCCAGCATGTTCAGGAGCTCCTTGCTCATCCAGGCAGGTCTCCTGGCATTCTTTCCTGCTTTCCTCCTTGTGCGCATACTTTGCTCCTGGGCACGGAGAAGGTGATCCTTGAACACTGCCTAGATGTCTTGAGTGCCTCTTCTCTCTAGGGCTTTGTGCCATGATACTTTGGACATCAGGTCCTTTCTTGCATTGCTGGTAAAGCTCTGTCACAGTGGGCCATCAGAAAGTCAAGTCCTACTCCTAAAGAGACACCAGCAACCACAGAATAATCAATTCCAGCACCACCAGTTACCATCATGGAGCTTGGTATGGATACCTTGTGCTGTGGAGAAGTCTGAATAAAAACCATTTCCTTGATCCACCTGTACAGGTCGATGGCATAAACGTGACTGGTGAGAGCTGAGCCAGTTCTCACACTCTGGGGAGGACACGATGTTTCCTTGGCCCTTCCTCACTGACATGTCCTCCATAAGAGAAAGAGCAGCAACAGGCTGCAGAATTCCCTGGCATGCTGCCATGGGTGCTCAGAGCAGGAGAGCTGGAGAAGGATCAGCCACATAAAGGCCAAGACAAAGAAAGTCAGGAAGGAGTGTCGATAGTTAGGACTGGGCTGGCCACCAGAAGAGTGCCAGAAGCTGTCCATGAAGTCTGCTTCCCAAAGCAAAGAGAAAAGGAAGCAGTGAGAGAGACTGATGGGGTGGGAAAGGAACTGACCCAGCTGGGATGGAGAGAAGAAGAATGCCAGGGGACAGAGACACAGAGACACAAACCAGTGTGGAACCCAAGCCCTGAGGGCACCACTGGCACCACTGCTGCTGGGGGCAGGCACTGGGCAAGTCCCAGCCTGGGCTCAGCAGCAGGTGGGAAGCAGATCCAGGAGCTGGGTTCTGGAGGTGGATTGAGGATCACAGGGATGGGGATGGAAGGCAGAAGGGACAGAGTCCTGCTGGGACAGCAGCCAGGGAAGAAGAGGCTTGGGCCTGGGGATCCCTCAGCTTGCTCCTGAGGATGCCATCCATGGGCTGCACTCCCTTGGTGGGCAGCTGAGGGTGCCCTGTGCTGTCTGCTTCTCCCCACAGGAGCCCCCTCTGCCTGCCTGCCCCCAAGGTGTGGCACAAGCTGTGGCAGTGCCCTTGCTGTGGCCAGGAGCAAGTGCAAGGCAGAGGCTTTGTGCAGCCCAGCCCTTGGCAGGAGCTGTCCCCATCATCTGCTCCCTGCTAGCAGCAGCCCCTGGCTGTGCCAAGCTGCCCTGAAGAGCAGAAAGTGCCTCAGTGAGCAGAGCCTGAGCTGGGCAGGGACAGCTCTGAGCAGGAGGGGCTCTGCTCTGGCTCACACCAGGACAATGAGGAATTGGTTTGCTTGATCCTTTGACTCCAGCAGATGTTGCTCCAGCCAGGGCTGGTGGGACTACTCCATGCCCACAGAGCAGGACACAGCTGCTTCTATTGCAATAAGAAAACTTCATCCACAGTCCTGATGGTTCTGCAGCTTCCCAGGGAGACTTGTCCTTTGGGATTCCTTGGTCCCCTCCTCTTCCTATTCCCCAAGGCTGGAGGCTGATCTGTTCTCACTGGTTGGCCACCTCCTCTCATCCCTGCTCATCCATGACTAATAGTTGTGCAGGGCACAGAGCCAGCAGGCCACAAGAAGGGAGAGCATTAGAGTGTGGATGAATTGTGTTTGGAAATACTTTGAACATGGATTAGAGATTAAAACAAATTTATGAGCCATTTCCTTGTTTCAATTAGATGAGGACACCAGAGGATCTTTACCCATTGCTTGCTTGGAGATGAGTGGGCTGCAGAGGGATGTGGCTCCTGTACTTAGCTTTTTAATGGCTTTTGTAAATATACATGGTTTATTGCTTTATTGATTGAACAGAGCTTGGAATAACAAATAGGGCTTCAAGAATTCACTGGGAATGACAGAAGTGCAATTAAGCAGAGAGTATGTGGTCAATGGGACAGAGTCTAGTTGGAGACCTGTATCTAGTGGAGTCCCTCAGGGGTCAGTACTGCATCCAGTGCTGTTCAATATATGGCCTGGATGAGCGCACAGAGAGCACTGTCAGCAAGTTTGCTGATGGCACCAACCTGGGAGCAGTGGGTTGTGCTGCCATTCAGCCAGACTTAGGCTGAGAGCTGGGCAGGGAGGAACAGAATGAAATTCAACATGGGCAATGTAAAGTCTTGCACCTGGGAAAGAGCAACCCCACAGATCAGTATAGGCTGGGGACTGACCCTTTGGAGAGCAGTGAACGGAAAAAGGACCTAGAGGTCCTAGTGGATGGGAGGTTGACCATGAGCCAGCAATGTGCTCTGGTGGCCAATGAGGCCAGTGCCATTCTGGGGTGGAGTATAAGGGCTGTGGTGAGTAGGTCTAGAGAGGTTCTCCTCCCCCTCTACTCTGCTCTGGTGAGGCTGCATCTGGAATATTGTGTCCAGTTCTGGGCCCCTCAGGTCAGGAAGGACCTCAGGGAACTGCTTGAGAGAGTCCAGCACAGAGGCAGAGATGAAGGCAGTGGAACATCTTCCTTATAAGGAGAGCCTGAGGGAGCTCCAGAGGCTGGAGCCAGGCTCTGCTGGGTGCTGCCCAATGCCAGCACAAGAGGCAGTGGTGGAAGCTGAGGCAGAGGAAGTTCCATGGAAACATGAAGAAAAATGTTTTCCCTTTGAAGGTTCTAGAGCCCTGGAACAGGCTGCCCTGGGGGGTTGTGGAGTCTGAGAGAGCTGGCAGATGAACTGCCAAGATGCTCTCCATTTTTCACCAATCCTGGCTCACTGGAGAGGTCCCAGATGACTGGAAGCTGCCAAGGTGATGCCCATCCACAAGCAGGGCAGGTTGGAGGAGCCAGAGAATTCCAGACCTGGCAGCCTGACCTCAGTGCCAGGCAAGGTTATGGAACAGATCATCTGGAGTGCAATCACACAGCACTTACAGAATAGCCAAGGGCTCAGGCCCAGCCAGCATGGATTCAGGTCCTGCCTCACCAACCTGATCTCCTTCCATGCCCAGGTGACTGCCTGGTGGATGTGGGGCAGGCTGTGGATGGAGTCTGCCTGGACCTCAGCAAGGCCTTTGACACCATCCCCCTGTAACCGTTTTAGGCTGTGCCTTTAAGAAAGGGGCAGTTGCTGGAATGTTTTGAAAACAAAGATAAAGTCTAAACGACTTTCATTGGTAGATTGGTAGAATGCAACTTTAAGTTTAGTTCTGTTTGAATTTCAGTTCTGTTCTGTCTGTTCCAGTCTGCCTGTCTGTTTCAGTCTCTCTCTGAGCAACAGCTGCTGGATGGAGTTAACCTTGAACTAACAGATAAGAATAATTCTAGCATACACTTTGAGCTAACAGAATTTCCTCCTTAATAATTAACTTTTCTCTCTCTCTAACCCTTTTGGGGAAAGAAGGGAGGTAGGGGGAGAGAGGAGGTACAGGGGGGGACATCCTCCTGGCTGGAGGAGGGAGTTTTGTTCTGTATTATGTTCTTTGCTGTATATTTCTGTATATATTGCAAATACTATATATATATAGTGTGTGTATATATATATGTATATTTCTGTATATATTGCAAATACTATATATATATAGTGTGTATATATATATATACTATTTCTGTATATATTGCAAATACTATATTGCAAATATCCATCTGCATTTCATCCTGCTTGTAAATACAGCACATTCATTCTGCTTCTCTGACTGAGTTAGATGTGGTTTCTTTGTGTGTGGGGGGAGAATTTTCTCTCACCACCTGTGGTGGGTTAACACCCTTTTCTGACAACAAAAGAACAAAGCAGGATTTGCAGGTACTTTTCACTCCCTGCAGGGCATTTTTCCCCTGGGAAGCTGAGTCTGTTCCACTCCCCCCTACCTGCCCAGCTAGGGTATAAAGAGCAGGACATCATAGCTGTTGGCCACCGGCTTTTCTGGCTTCTGCCTCTGCTGGATGAGAGCTACTGCAGCTGCCCTCCTGCTCCTCTGCCACGTGGTCGGACCTGCTGCCTCCAAGCTTCTTCAGAGAAAGGCTGGTTTTGTATTATTCTCTTGGTTTTTTGTCCCACTCCCATCCATCCTTGTTCCTTGCCCTTGTGAACCTTTTCCTGTTATTGCTATATATATATATATATATATATATATATATATATATGCTTAAAGACAGCTCTTTTCCTCTCTACTTCCAAGCCGACTCCAAATTATTATTTGGTGGATTTGCTCCTTCCTTTTCTCCCCTCTCTGTTGGGGGGAGAGACTCTCAGCCTTGCCCCCCACCTGAGCTTTTAACTTCCAGTTAAGGCTCAAACCACCACAATTTTTGGCGCCCAACGTGGGGCTTGGAAATTAATCTTGTCTTGGGAAAGCAAAACTTTGTCTGAAAAAGGGACTGGAAGTAGAGATGGGGATTTTGAAGAACCTGGTGGTCCAAGCCTTTGCCTGGGTGTTTGGCTGGATCTTTTGGACCCACATCTACAAATTAATAATTTACCACGTGGTGTGGTTAATGATAGAGATGCTGATCAAATGGATGAAGACTTTACCAATGAAGCTGGGCATGTATCTCCTGAATTCATTGAATTTCACTGTCAGTGGTAACTTTTCTAACACAGGAAATTTTCCTGCAGCAGGCTATGAAACCAATGGTGTAGATAAAAGTGCCTGTGATGGAAAATTGCTGTACATTGCAATATGCTCCATATGCTTGAATGCAATCCTTATAGGGGCATTTGCTGTGACCGTGTTGGGTGGGGGATGAGCTAACCCATTAAGAGCTGTTTGGAGGGTGATAACACACTCCTTTGCACTCTTTAACGACTGGGGGCGTGTCTGCTGTGGGCATTGTGAGCACTCTGTAAACACCAAGAGGGAGGGGTCAGGTTGTAATGAGTGTGCCAGATCTCAGCCTGAGCCCCAGGCACAAGGGTCTGCCCCACCACCAGCAGCTCCACAGTTAACCCCTGATGCTCCTGCCAATGCAGTCTCTCTGGCACCAGTCACCACACGCAGGAAAAGAAGTCAAAAATCATCGCCAAGCACAGATGGTGAGGAAGGAACCTCAGCAGGCCCCAGCACCTCACAGAACCCAGCGGTGGATGAAGATGAGTCAGACCAGGAAATAACTGTCACATCGTTACCCAGAAAGGAACTAAGGCAAACTCGTCTGGATTACGCAAGGAAAGAGGGTGAGCCAATACTGAGCTGGGCCCTGAGATACTGGGACGAGGGGGTGGACACAGTGGACCTGGATAAGAGGGAGGCAAAGCTTTTAGGCTCCATGACTCGTGATGCTGGCCTGGACAAAGAGTTAGCCAAACTCGATGGAACACACACTCTCTGGGCCCGGATACTCAATGCCATCAAGAGCCAGTACCGCTCAAGGGATGACCTGCTCTGGGCCCCAGTCAGATGGACAACTCTGGAACAGGGCATTCGCTACCTGAGACAGATGGCTGTGCTGGAAATAATTGATGGGGATGGCCAGCTCCCTTCGGACCCAGATGAGGTGCCCATGAGACGGCCCTTCGTAAAGAAGCTCACCCAGGGTACTCCTCAGAAATATGCTCCCACATTAGGAGGGATACTCCTGACTGGACAGGATGGAAGTCCTAAAACTGTCTGTGAGTTTGCCAATGATTTAAGGGAATATGAGGACAGCGTAAATCAGAAACCCCTGATCTCAGCCATAGAAACTATGGCCAAAGACATTGTCAAAGAGATCAAGACCTCCATGTCTGAACTGAAAAGGGGGTGACTCCTCCGATCAGCGCTGCTGTGCCGGACATGCTGGAGCTCCAGTACGAGCTGGAATTGAAGGCGGCCAAGTGGTATGCCACAAGTGACATTGCTAATGCCTTTTTCTCCATTCCCATTGCAGAGGAATGCAGGCCACAGTTTGCTTTCACTTGGAGGGGAGTACAGTATCAGTGGAATCGGTTGCCTCAGGGCTGGGTCCATAGCTCAACCATCTGCCATGAGGTGATCCAGACTGCCTTAGAGAAAGGTGGGGCCCCTGAGCATCTGCAGTTCATCGATGACATCATCGTATGGGGTGAGACAGCAGAGGAAGTCTACCAGAAGGGTGAGAAGATAATCGATATCCTGCTGGAGGCTGGCTTTGCCATCAAGAGAAGTAAGGTCAAAGGGCCTGCCAGGGAGATCCAGTTCCTGGGTGTTCAATGGCAGGATGGCCGTCGCCACATCCCTCAGGAGGTGGTGAACAGGGTAGCCACTATGGTGCAGCCCACAAACAAGAAATAGTGATTGCCCATTGGAATGTGCTGCCTGGGGAGGTGGTGGAGTCACCATCATTGAAGGTGTTCAGGAGGAGACTTGATAGGGTGCTTGGTGCCATGGTTTAGTTGATTAGGTGGTGTTGGATGATAGGTTGGACATGATGATCTTGAAGGTCTCTTCCAACCTGGTCTATTCTATTCTATTCTATTCTATTCTATTCTATTCTATTCTATTCTATTCTATTCTATTCTATTCAAAACCCACCTGGACATGTTCCTGTGTGACCTGCTCTAGGTGATCCTGCTCTGGCAGGGGGTTGGAGTGGATGAGCTTTCGAGGTCCCTTCCAGCCCCTGGTTCATGATCGCTTCTTCAAGAGTTTCGTGGGAGCCTTTGGGAAGAAAGTGGCAATTTATTATAACCTCTGGAGATGGCTTTTTTTTAATTCTGCAAAGTTATCTCAGAATCTTTGCCCTGTGCACGTTCAGGTGTACTGCTACATGTACTTCATGCATTGGAGAGAAAGAGCACAGCTGAAAGGAGCCGCAGCCTGTGCACACATCAGGGATCTTCCCTTTGTGCCAGCCAGATTGCTGGCCCTGGAAGTGCATCTCATGTGCAGCACTGATGGAGGCAGTCTTTTGTTGTAGAATAACAGAATTGTTTGGGTTAGAAAACACCTCCAAGGTCACTGAGTCAACCCAACCCCACCATGGCCACCAAAACATGGCCCCAAGTGCCATGGCCACACCTTTCTGGAGCACCTCCAGGCACAGGGACTCCATCTCCCTGGGCAGCTGTGGTAGGGTGAGCAAGTTCTCCCCCACACACAAAGAAACCGCAGCTAACTCAGTTGGAGAAGCAAATGAAATAAGCTGTATTTACAAGCAGGATGAAATGCAATGAATATGTACACAAATATACAGTATTTACAATATGTACAGAAATATACAGCAATGAGCATAATACAGAAGACCCACAGCTGGAGGAGCATGTGCCCCCCAGCCCCTGTCCCCTCTCCCTCCCTACCTCCCCTTTTTTCCCAAAAAGCGTTAGAGAGAGAGAAAGGCAATTAAGGAGAAAAATTCTGTTAGCTCAAAGCATGTGCAAGAATTAGTTTTCTCCTCTGGTTAGCTTTGGTAATTCAAGGTCGCTCCTGTCCAGCAAAGCTGTTGCTTCAGAGAGAGAAACAGGCCCGCACGGACAGAAGGAAAAGTACAGACTGAACCCAGACTGAACTGACAGAACTTAAACTTAAAGTTGCATTCTACCAATCTACCAATGAAATTCATTTAGACTATCTTGTTTTCATTTAAATATCAAAAACATTCAGCCAGAGTATTCCAGGAACTATCCCTTTCTTAAAGCACAGCCTAAACCAGTCACAGCAGCCTGTGCCAGTCCCTGACCACTCTTGCAGCAAAGACATTTTTCCTCCTCTCCAACCTAACCCTCCTCTGGCACAATTTCAGGCTCTTTCTCTCTTTCTATCACCTGAGATAAAGGAGAAGAGACCAACAGGTATGGGGCACTGGAGATCAAGAGTGAGGTGATACTGATGCCAGAGAACACACCATCTGGGGTTTTCCCTGGGGCTAAACACCCTAAGGTTAAACAGCTTAAGGCAAAGCAGCCTAAGGTTGAACAGCCTTCCCCTGGCATCAGGACTTGCTACCTCAAAAAAAAGAGGAGGGTAATTGTTGTTGGTGACTCCCTCCTGAGGGGAACAGAGGGTCCCATATGTCGGCTGGACCCATCTCATAGGGAAGTTTGTAGCCTCGCAGGAGCCCAAGTTGGAAATGTTACCAGAAGGCTGCCCAGTCTGGTACAGCCCTCTGACTACTATCCCTTATTGGTTATACAGTAAGGGAATGATGATGTTGCTACTAGAACTCCCACTGCTATCAAAAATTACTTCAGGGCCCTGGGAGATCTGGTTGAGGGGTCAGGGGCACAAACAATTGTTACATCGATACTGTTAGCTGCTGGAGGGAATACCATCAGGAACAGGTCAGCAGCTGTAGTCAACAAGTGGCTTAGAGGCTGGTGCAGTCAAAATAATTTTGGGTTTTTCAATCTTGGAGAACTTTCTACTGCACCAGGTCAACTGGCAACAGATGGAGTACATCTGTCCCAGAGGAGGGGAAAGGTCACTGAAACCAGTCCCCTCAGGCAGGAGTCTGGGGGTGATAAGCTAGAGCCAAGCTGCAGTGCATGTACACTAATGCACGAAGCATGGGTAACAAGCAAGAGGAGCTAGAAGCCTTGTTGCAGCAGGAAAGTTATGATGTAGTTGCCCTCACAGAGACGTGGTGGGACAACTCACATGACTGGAGTGCTGCAATTGATGGCTACAGGCTGTTCAGGAGGGACAGGCAAGGAAGAAGGGGTGGAGGGGTGGCCCTGTACATCAGGGAGGCACTAGATGCCACTGAGATGGAGATCAGGGACGATCGGGTTGAGTGCTTGTGGGGGAGAATTAGAGGGAAGACCAGCGGGGCAGACATCCTGGTTGGAGTCTGTTATAGACCACCCAACCAGGAGCAAGATGTCGATGAAGCATTCTATAGGCAGCTTAAGGCTGTCTCAAGATTGCCTGACCTCGTTCTCATGGGCGACTTCAACCTGCCTGATATCTGCTGGGATCTCAGCACAGCAGAGAGGAGGCAGTCTAGGAGGTTCTTAGAGTGCCTGGAGGACAGCTTCTTATCCCAGGTGCTGTGTGAGCCTACCAGGGGTAAGGCTCTGCTTGACCTCCTCTTCACCAAGAGGGAAGGGCTGGTGGGGGATGTGGTGGTCGGAGGGTGTTTAGGGGCCAGTGACCAGGAGATAATTGAGTTTTCGGTATTCAGCCAAGCTAAGAGGGGCAGCAAGAAGACCTCCACTCTGGACTGCCGGAGGGCAGAGTTCAGGCTACTCAAGGAACTAACTCAGAAGGTTCCTTGGGATACAGCCCTTAAAAAGAAAGGGGTCCAGGAGAGCTGGAGCTGTTTCAAGGCAGAGCTCTGGAAGGTGCAGGAACAGTAAAAAAGAGGGTGTACCATCTTTGGAAGAAAGGGGAGGCAACCTATGGAATGTTTAGGGATGTTGCTAGGGCATGTAGGAAGAAAATGAGGGAGGCAAAAGCCCATTTAGAGCTTAGACTGGCCTCTGCTGTGAAGGACAACAAAAAGTCCTTCTATAAATACATCAATAGCAAGAGGAAGGGCAAGGCCAACCTCCACTCCTTGGTGGACACGGAGGGGAACACTGTAACAAAGGATGAGGAAAAGGCAGAGGTGCTTAACACCTTCTTTGCCTCGTTTTTTACTAGCAGGGCAGAATGTCTTCCCGACAGCTGGCCTGCAGAGCTGGCAGAAGGAGCCAGGGAGCTGCATAATTTCCCTCAGTTCCAGGAGGCAGTTAGAGATCTTCTCAGCCGCTTGGACCCCCACAAGTCCATGGGACTGGACAGGTTCCATCCTAGGGTGCTGAGAGAGCTGGCAGATGAGCTGGCCAAGCCACTCCCCATCATTTTTCAGCAGTCCTGGCTCACTGGAGAGGTCCCAGAAGACTGGAAGCTGCCAACGTGGTGCCCATCCACAAGAAGGGCTGGTTGGAGGAGCCAGGGAATGATAGACCTGTCAGCCTGACCTCAGTGCCAGGCAAGGGTATGGAACAGCTCATCTTGAGTGCAATCACACAGCACTTATAGGATGGCCAAGGGCTCAGGCCCAGCCAGCATGGATTCAGGAAGGGCAGGTCCTGCCTCACCAACCTGATCTCCTTCCATGCCCAGGTGACTGCCTGGTGGATGTGGGGCAGGCTGTGGATGGAGTCTGCCTAGACCTCTGCTAGGCCTTTGACACCATCCCTCACAGCAAACTCCTGGCCAAGCTGTCAGCCCCTGGCTTGGACAGGAGCACTCTGAGCTGGGTTAGGAACTGGCTGGAGGCTGAGCCCAGAGAGTGGTGGTGAATGGTGCCACAGCCAGCTGGCGGCCAGGCACTGGTGGTGTGCCCCAGGGCTCAGTGCTGGGCCCCATGCTCTTCAACATCTTTATTGATGATCTGGATGAGGGCATCGAGTCCATCAGCAGTAAATTTGCGGACGACACCAAGCTGGGGGCAGGAGTTGATCTGCTGGAGGGCAGAGAGGCTCTGCAGAGGGACCTCGACAGGCTGGACAGATGGGCAGAGGCCAAGGGCAGGAGATTGAACACATCCAAGTGCCAGGGGCTGCACATTGGCCACAGCAACCCCAGGCAGTGCTACAGGCTGGGGGCAGAGTGGCTGGAGAGCGGCCAGGCAGAGAGGGACCTGGGGGTGCTGGTTGATGGGAGGCTGAACATGAGCCTGCAGTGTGCCAAGGCAGCCAAGAAGGCCAATGGCATCCTGGCCTGCATCAGGAACAGTGTGGCCAGCAGGAGCAGGGAGGTCATTCTGCCCCTGTACACTGCACTGGTTAGGCCACACCTTGAGTCCTGTGTCCAGTTCTGGGCCCCTCAGTTTAGGAAGGACGTTGTCTTGCTGGAGCGTTTCCAGAGAAGGGCAACAAGGTTATTGAGGGGTTTGGAACACAAGCCCTATGAGGAGAGGCTGAGGGAGCTGGGGTTGCTCAGCCTGGAGAAGAGGAGACTCAGGGGTGACCTTCTTGCTCTCTACAACTACCCGAAGGGAGGTTGTAGCCAGGCAGAGGTTGGTCTCTTCTCCCAGGCAGCCAGCACCAGAACAAGAGGACACAGTCTCAGGCTGAGCCAGGGGAGGTTTAGGCTGGATGTTAGGAAGAAGTTCTATACCGAGAGAGTGATTGCCCATTGGATGGTCTGCCCGTGGAGGTGGTGGAGTCACCTTCATTGGAGGTGTTCAGAAGGAGACTTGATGGGGTGCTTGGTGCCATGATCTAGTTGTTTAGGTGGGTTGGATTGGTTGATAGGTTGGACATGATGGGGAGATGCCACCTTAGGCCAGGAAGATGGAGTGGCTGCTGGCACATCTGCTAGGGGTGAGCTGTGATCAAAAAAAGGGCTCAAATGCTTAGGGTGATGCAAGTTTATTCACATGCTCATTTGAGTAAAGTACCTGGCAAGATCTGAATCCTGTAGATCTAGACATAGTTTGTCTGGGGTAAAATCTGCTTTGGGCACATAAAGGGTGTCATTTTCTCCAGCTCTGTGGACTGATGGGCCATGCTGCACTTGTCAGGGCTTGACACTTCACAAGTGATGAGTGGCATCCCTCAAGGGTCAGTACTGGGACAGTGGGATTGAGACACCTTCAGCAAGTTTGAGGATAAGACCAATCTGTGTGTTCCAGCTGACATGCTAGAGGGAAGAGATCCATCCAGAGTGAGCAGGCTGCAGAGGTGTGCCCAAGCCAACCTCATGAAGTTCAACAAGACCTGCACCTGAGCTGGGGCAATCCCAAGCACAAATCCAGGCTGGGAAAGGAGTGGTTGGAGAGCAGCCTGGAGGAGAAGGCCTTGGGGGTGTCAGTTGGTGACAAACTCCCCAGGAGCCAGAAATGGTCCCTGGCAGCCCAGCAGGCAGCTGTGTACTGAACTGCATACAGAGCAGGGAAAGCAGCAGCACAGGGAGGGCATTTTGCCTCCCTGATGTGCTCTTCTGGAGAAGAGAAGGCTTCAGGGAGACCTCAGACCAGCGTTCCAGTATCTGAAGGGGCTCCAGGAGAGCTGGGGAGGAACTTTGGACAAGGGCTGGGAATGCCAGGATGAGGAACAATGGCTTTGAGCTGGGAGAGGGGAGACTGAGACTGGAGATGAGGAAGAAATTGTTGAGAGTTTCATAGTTTCATAGTTTCAGTTAGGGTTGGAAGGGACCACAAGGATCATCTAGTTCCAACCCCCCTGCCATGGGCAGGGACACTCTACCCTAGATCAGGCTGGACAGAGCCTTGTCCAGCCTGGTCTTAAACACCTCAAGGGACGGGGCCTCAACCACCTCCCTGCACAACCCATTCCAGGCCTTCACCACCCTCACGGTGAAGAACTTCCTCCTCACCTCCAGCCTGAATCTCCCCACCTCCAGCTTCATCCCATTCCCCCTAGTCCTATCACTCCCTGATAGTCTGAAAAGTCCCTCCCTAGCCTTTCTGTAGCCCCCTTCAGATACTGGAAGGCCACAATGAGGTCACCTCGGAGCCTTCTCCTCTCCAGACTGAACAGCCCCAACTCCTTCAGTCTGTCCTCACAGGAGAGGTGCTCCAGCCCTCTGATCATCCTCGTGGCCCTTCTCTGGACACCTTCCAGCACCTCCAGATCCCTCTTGGAATAGGGGCTCCAGAACTGGAGGCAGTACTCCAGGTGGGGTCTCACCAGAGCTGAGTAGAGGGGGAGAATCACCTCCCTTGACCTGCTGGCCACACTTCTCCTGATGCAGCCCAGGATCTGATTGGCTTTCCGGGCTGCAAGTGCACATTGAGAGCTCATGTTGAGCTTCTCGTCCACCAGCACCCCCAAGTCTCTCTCCTCAGGGCTGCTCCCTAGCCAGTCACTGCCCAGCCTGTATTTGTGCCTGGGATTGCCTCGACCCAGATGCAGGACCCTGCACTTGGTCTTGTTGAAGCTCATGAGGTTGGCCTGTGCCCACCTCTCCAGCCTGTCCAGGTCCCTCTGGATGGCATCCCTTCCCTCCAGCGTGTCTGCTGCACCACACAGCTTGGTGTCATCAGCAAACTTGCTGAGGGTGCACTCAGTGCCACTGTCCATGTCACCCACAAAGATGTTGAACAAGCCTGGTCCCAGGACTGATCCCTGAGGGACTCCGCTTGTCACTGGCCTCCACTGGGACATGGATCCATTGACAGCCACTCTTTGGGTGCGGCCATCAAGCCAGTTCTTATCCATCTGGTGGTCCATCCATCAAATCCGTGTGTCACCAGCCTGGAGACCAGGATGTGGTGTGGGACAGTGTCAAAGGCTTTGCTCAGGTCCAGGTAAACGACATCAGTTGCTCGCCCCTCATCTATTAATGCTGTCACTTGTTCATAGAAGGCCACCAGGTTTGTCAGGCAGGATTTGCCCTTGACAAAGCCATGCTGACTGCTCCCAATCAGCTCTTCACTACTCTTCTGAGTCAGTAGTTCCTCCAGGAGGATCTGCTCCATGATCTTTCCGGGCACAGAGGTGAGACTGACCGGTCTGTAGTTCCCTGGTTCCTCCTTCTTACCCTTTTTGAAAATGGGAGCAATATTTGCCCTTTTCCAATCTGTGGGGACTGCCCCAGTCTGCCATGACTTTTGGAATAGAATAGAGAGGGGCTTAGCAACCTCATCTGCCAGTTCTTCAGGTGATCACGAACCTGAGCTTCACTTATGATGGGCAGTTCTTCCTCCCCGTCCCTGGCATCGTCTGCCATGACTCCAGGAGTGTGGCTGGAGGCCCTGCAGTGAAGACTGAGGTAAAGAAGTTATTGAGTACCTCAGCCTTTTCCACATCACTTGTGACCAATTCACCAGTTTCCTATCTGAGGGGGCCCACACCTTCCCTACTCTTCTTCTTGCCATTAATATACCTGTAGAAGTTCTTAGTGCTCCCTTTAACCTCCCTGGCTAGATTCAATTCCAACTCTGCTTTGGCTTTCCTAACCAGGCCTCTTGCTGCTCAGGCAGCTTCCTTATATACACCCTGTTCTATCTGTCCTTCCCTCCACTTCCTGTAGAGTTTCCTTTTAAGTAGAGAGAGTTGTAGAGAGTGAGGGTGGGAAGAGACTGGCACAGGTTGCCCAGGGAGGCTGTGGCCATCCCCTGCCTGGAAGTGTTCAAGGTCAGGCTGGATGAGGCCTTGAGCAAGCTGTGCTGGTGGGAGGTGTCCCTGCCCATGGCAGGGGGTTGGAGCTGGATGATCTTGAAGGTCCCTTTAAACCAAAACTATTCTGTGAATCCTTGAACCTGTCTGGGGATCAGGTCAAGAGCAAGGCCTGAAGAACCATTTTCCACAATGTATCAAGAACAAGACACTGCAGCTGCTCACAGATTCTTCACAGATGGAAACTCAGGCAAAAGTATATATTTGATGGCTTTTGGAGGCAGTTGAGCATTTAGGGAGGAGTGATTCATGCTGATATTTGCAAATAAACCCTTGTTATGTCTTCACTGGCACTTGACAGTCTCTGCATTGCTCAGGTATGGAGAAAACTACTGAGATCTTCAAGTAAGGGTTCCAGAGCATGAACATTCTGCAGACCTTCAGTCCTTCCTTGTCCAAAAAAATCCTTATCAGAGCCTTATTATTCATCTTATACAAAACTTTGGTCCTCTCCATCTCATAAGGAGCAAATAAAGCAATTTTAGGTTTTCTCAGTGAATTCTCTTGATTAGAGGTCACTTGGGAATAGTCTAAGAAGTCTCTGTATGAAATGTTGAGCAGTACTTAAGAAAGTCAACTGTGCTGTGGTACTTGTGCTGCAGAAATGAGACAGGTCTAAGAATAACGATTAAAAGAAGAGAGGAAGTGGCAGTGTGTGGTAACTCATGAGGGGAAAACAGTTTTACCTGGATCAAGCTGCAGTGGATAAAGTATGGGTCAGGCACCTTCTCTGTGAAGGGGCACACCATCAGGATGTGCTGCCATGTAGTGAGCCCTGGCCAGACTGCAGATTTGGGCAGGGGAACCTCGTGAAGTTCAACCAGGGCAAAGGTAGGGTCCTGCTCCTGGGAAGGAACAGCCTCCTGCAGCAGGACAGGTGACTGCTGGGAAGCAGCTAAGTGGAGAAGGACCTGGGAGTGCTAGGGGACAACATGAGCTAGCAATATGCACTTGTGTCCAAGAAAGCAAATGGGGTCCTGGGGTGCATGAATAAGAGTGTGGCCAGCAGGTCAGGGGAGGTTCTCCTGCTCCTCTGCTTTGCTCCAGTGAGGCCACATCTGGAGTCCTGGGTCCAGTTCTGGGCTCCTCAGTTCCAGAGGGACAGGGAACTGCTGGAGAGAGTCCAGGGGAGGCTACAAAGCTCCTGAGGGGCCTGGAGCAGCTCTAGGAGAAGCAAAGGCTGAGCGCCCTGGGGCTGAGAGCCTGCAGAAGAGCAGCCCCAGAGGGCAGCTGAGCAATGCTCAGCAAGAGCTAAGGGCCCTGTCGAGGCGTGATGAAGAGGTTATTAAATTTATGCATATGAAAATATTAATTTTATTAATTATCAAAATTATCAATAACAACTGAATCACTAACTTCTATAGATGTTCTAGTGCACGTTCATGAAATACATTCTGTAAGTGGCTTAGTGTTATGATTAGAACTCAACTGAACTATCAACAGAATTATTTCCTTATTTACACAATGAAGGGTGCAGTTCTGCCGCCTGGCCACTAGATGGCAACCCGGCGGGACTCTAGCGGCTTCTGGCTATACACAGCGCTGCCACAATGTTTCTGTGCGTCAGAGATGACTCTGCTGGACGCGGATACTTTGAACTGAGTGCTAGTGGATGGAAAGCACGTGGGAGATACTCTGTAGCTGTTGTTTGTAGCAAGGTGGAGTTCCGGCAGGCTACTGTCGCTGGACTGGTTCCTAGTCGATCGGGATGGCGGCACTGGGTGGCTGTCTCCTCTCTCCGCAGCAGTGGAGAGGGAATGGAACCTGGGCTTAGCTTGTAAGCATGGTTCCCTTCAGGACTCAGCTGATTCCCTCCAGACAATAGGGATCGGTTCTGGTCGGGGTCAGCCCGTGGGGTCGGCCCTCGGAGTCGGCTCGCACGGCAGGGAGGGGCAACGGTTGCCCATAGGCGGGTTCGGAGGTTTCCGATCGGACACGACAGCAGGCAGGGCTGTGGGGTCGGCCCGGCTGCAACGAGTCTCAGGGCTGATGTAAACAGCCTCGGGGAGAGAATGAGGCTGCGTCGAGCGGCAGCTCCTCATTTACTTGCCTTAAAGGAGCAGCAGGACTCTCGGAGTGGTCCCGGATTGCACGGACAGTGCTCTAGGTCTCCCTGAGGTTCACAGGGCTCTTCTCCCGTGATAGCGGGGATTAGGAGATATGTGGACTGGGTCTGGGTCAAGTCCCTTCTCCCCAGTAACTGGGCAGATCTTATCCTTGGGGGTTGGTCCAGTCCTCCGGTGGCACGGTGGGCTCTCCCAGTTCGTGTGACTGGCTGTGACAACGCTGGGCTTCTCGGGCTCAGCAATGGTCCTCCCTCTGGAGATGATACTCAGGCTCCTCGCGATGCAGAGGCTTTCAGTATGTGTGCATGCATGAATGAGAGAATCTAACAACAATGAGCTCAATGGCAGAGGCTAATAGCTCGTGTTGTCCTCTCAAGCAAGTAGAGAGACAAAGTGAAAGAGGGGGCAACTTGTTTACCAACTGGGGTGATACTTATAGAGTCCTCGAGGCTGGGTTTGACCAATGGGCACTCTCATAAGCAACTGGCTTCAGCCTATAGAAAGCATGAAGCTGGAATTATGCCATACTTGGTGTTTGCATGAGCACTGCATGCACTGAGTGCGTGCTGGCCTGGCTAATGCCTTGGCTTTTGTCTTCCTCCTGAAGGAGGGGAAACTTGTCCACGTGCTGGGACAAGATTCAATATCTGGGCATAATGTGCCTTTACCACATGGGGGCAAGAGGCTGGGGCCAAACTCTGCTCAGTGGTGCCCAGGGACAGCACAAGAGGCAAGGGGGAGGAACAGGCACCCAGGAGGTTGCATCTGAGCAGGAGGAGAAATTTCTTTGTTGTGAGGGTGCTGGAGGCCTGGAGCAGGCTGCCCAGAGAGGTTGTGGTGTCTCCTTGTCTGGAGAGCTTGCAACCCCCTCTGGGCATTGTGCTCCTGGGCAAACCACTGTGGGTGTCCTGCTGGAGCAGGGATTGGACTGGATGATCTCCAGAGTTCCCTCCTAACCGCCAGCATTCTATGTTTGGTTGTAGGTCATGGTTACATCAGAGCAATGTTAACTGGTGTTCCTCTGATGGATTCCCATCCCCAGAGAGCAGGACTGATGTAACTAGCATAAGTTCTTTGCTTTGCAGACTGACATAATTAAACCAACAGAGCTGCTCTGTGCTGACATGCTTTGAAATGGGAAGGGATTGTGAGCAGCTGAGTCCTGATGAAGCAATGCTTATGTAAATATTTTATTATTAAAATTCTTCCTGAGTGACTCCCAAGTCCCTGATATTTATTGATGGCCACCAGAGAGTTAACTAAATGCAGAGGAGGTTTTTGCATATCTATTGTGCGCTCCTTCCCTCTGAGTGACAAGCTGAGTGATAAATAGCAGGTATTAAAAGCAGAGTAGTGGTGAGGAGCAATTCATCTCCTCTGGGAAATTAGCTGTGGGAAGGAAGGCAGTGCTGAAGGAAAGTCAAGTAGTAGTCAGGACTGGGTAAGGACAAGGGCTCCAGTCTTATTAATCTGGAGAGATGCTGGTTTCTGGGCAGGAGAGGGCACAGCCTGGTCAGGGACTGGAACAGGCTGTCCAGGGAGGTGGTGGAGTCCCCATCCATGGAGTTGTTCGAGAAACCTGTGCCCATGGCACTGGGGACACGGTTTAGTGGCCATGGTGGGGTTGGGTTGAAGGTCAGACTGTATGAGCTTAGAGGGCTTTTCCAATCCTCACAATTCTGTGATTGTTTTCTGTGAAAGCATGAGATGGTGCTGCTAATGAGTCTTGACCTTAAATTTACCCTTTCCTGCTTCTTTAGATCACCACTTCCAGGTCTTCTCTTTTCACTGCGTTATCCCACTTCCCCCTGTGTTATCCCACTTCCCCCTGTGTTATCCCACTTCCCCTTTTCCCCCGTCAGGCTGCGAGCTGCGAGGCAACTACATCAGCACCACAGTATCACAGTATCACAGTATCAGCAAGGTTGGAAGAGACCTCGAAGATCATTGAGTCCAACCTGTCACCACAGACCTCATGACTAGACCATGGCACCAAGTGCCACATCCAATCCCCTCTTGAACACCTCCAGGGAGGGGGACTCCACCACCCCCCCGGGCAGCCCATTCCAATGGCGAATGACTCTCTTGGTGAAGAACTTTCTCCTCACCTCCAGCCTAAACTTCCCCTGGCACAGCTTGAGACTGTGTCCCCTTGTTCTGGTGCTGGTTGCTAGAGAGAAGAGACCAACCCCTTCCTGGCTACAACCACCTTTCAGGCAGTTTAGAGAGCAATGAGGTCGCCCCTGAGCCTCCTCTTCTCCAGGCTAAACAACCCCAGCTCCCTCAGCCTCTCCTCACAGGGCTGTGCTCAAGGCCTCTCCCCAGCCCTGTTGCCCTTCTCTGGACACCTTCAAGTGTCTCGATGTCCTTCTTAAACTGAGGGGCCCAGAACTGGACACAGGACTCAAGGTGTGGCCTAACCAGTGCAGAGTACAGGGGCACAATGACCTCCCTGCTCCTGCTGGCCACACTGTTCCTGATGCAGGCCAGGATGCCATTGGCCTTCTTGGCCACCTGGGCACACTGCTGGCTCATGTTCAGGCGGCTGTTGATCAGCACCCCCAGGTCCCTCTCTGTTTGGCAGCTCTCCAGCCACTCTGACCCCAGCCTGTAGCTCTGCATGGGGTTGCTGTGGCCAAAGTGCAGCCCCTGGCACTTGGACTTGTTGAATGCCATCCTGTTGGCCTCTGCCCATCTGTCCAGTCGGTCGAGGTCCCTCTGCAGAGCCCTTCTGGCCTCTAACTGACCAACATCTGCTCCCAAACTGGTGTCATCTGCACATTTGCTGATGACTGTCTCAACCCCCTCATCCAGATCGTCAATGAAGACATTGAACAGGATGGGGCCAAGCACTCATCCCTGGAGGACACCACTAGTGACTGGCCTCCAGCTGGAGGTGGCACCATTCACCACCACTCTCTGGGTCTGGCCCTCCAGCCAGTTCCTAACCCAGCACAGAGTGTTGCTGTCCAAGCCAGGGGCTGACAGCTTAGCCAGCAGTTTGCTGTGGGGGACGGTGTCAAAGGCCTTGCTGCAGTCCAGGTAGACCACATCCACAGCCTCCCCACATCCACCAGGCGGTCACCTGATCATAGAAGGAGATCAGGTTGGAGAGGCAGGACCTGCCCTTCCTGAATCCATGCTGGCTGGGCCTGAGCCCTTGGCCATTCTGCAGGTGTGCAGTGATTGTCGCCAGGATAATCTGCTCCATCATTTTCCCTGGCACTGAGGTCAGGCTGACTGGCCGATAGTTTCCAGGCTCCTCCATCTGACCCTTCTTGTGGCTGGGGACCACATTGGCCAGTTTCCAGTCATCTGGGACCTCACTGGTGAGCCAGGACTGGAGGAAAATGATGGAGAGTGGCTTGGCAGCTCATCTGCAGCTCTCTCAGCACCCTAGGGTGGATCCCATCCGGCCCCATGGCCTTGTGAGTGTCCAAGTGGCTCAGCAGGTCCCGAACCAATTCCTCATGGATTTCCAGGGCATTACACTGCTCCCTGACCCCATCACCCAGCTCAGGAGGCCACTCGTCCTGAACTCCTCCTGCCTTGCTGTTAAAGATTGAGGCAAAGAAGGTGTTCAGGCCCTCAGCCTTTTCCTCATCTTCAGTCACAGTGTTCCCCTCCAGGTCCAATAGGCAGTGCAGGTTCTTCTTGCCCTCTTTTTAGCATTAACATATTTGTAAAAATGCTTTTTATTGTCCTTCACAGAGGTGTTCAGCCTCAGTTCCAACTGGGCCTTTGCCTCTCTCATTTTTTTCCTACATAATCTAACAACTTCCTTGAACATCTCTCGAGAAGCCTTCCCCTCCTTCCAAGGTGATACAGCCTCTTGTTTTCCCTTAGTCCCTCCAGGAGCTGCTTGCTCACCCAGGCCCAGAGCCTTCCCCTCGGCTCATCTTTCGGCACATGGCACTGCCAGCTCCGGTGCCTTCAAGAGCTCCTGTTTGAAGCAGGTCCAACCAGCCTGGACCCCTCGGTTCTTGAGGGCTGATACCCAGGGAGCTTTGTGAATAAGTCTCTTAAACAGGCTGAAGTTCACCCTCCAGCAGTCCAAGGTGAGGGTTCTGTTGGTGCTCCTCCCTAGCTCCCTGCATATTGAACACTTCACCATCTCATGGTCGCTGCACCCCAGGCAGCCTCCCACGCTCACGTCTCCCACCAGCCCTTCTCTATTGGAGAGCAGCAGGTCAAGCAGAGCCTGACCCCTGGTAGGCTCACTCAACAGCTGCATCAGGAAGTTGTCCTCCATGCGCTCCAGGAATCTCCTGGACTGCCTCCTCTCTGCTGAGTTAAGCTCCCAGCAGATATCTGGCAGGTTAAAGTCACCCACAAGGACAAGATCTGATGATCTTGAGACAGCCTCCAGTTGCTTATAGAATAATTCATCTGCCTCCTCGTCCTGGTTGGGTGGTCTCTAACAGACTCCAACCAGGATGTCAGATTTGTTAGGCTGCCCCCTGATTTTAACCCACAGGCTCTCAATCCCTTCATTTTCCACCTCAAGTTCTGTGGCAGAGTGACTCCCTAATATACAGAGCCAGCCCGCCTCCTCTTCTCCCTCGCCTGTCTCTCCTGAAGAGCCTGTAACCCCCCAGTGCAGCACTCCAATCGTGTGTGTCATCCCACCATGTGTCTGAGATGGCGACTGTATCATAGTCACCCTGGTGGAGCAGGACTTCCAGCTCCTCCTGCTTATTGCCCATGCTGCCTGCATTGGTGTACACCAGCTAGCTCGTGCTGTGCCGAGATCTCGAGAAGACAAAAGAAGGCTCCCAGAGACAAGGAGACAGAGAGGGGGAGAGGCGACCGGACCCGACTCGGCATCGCTTGCGAGGGTGCCTGCGAGGGCGGTGCGGCTGAGGGCGTTCTCAGAGAAGATGCAGGAGATTTAGACCTGGTGACGCTGGCAGAGGCTCTCAGGCTGCCAGCTGCAGGCAGCAGTTTCTCACTGATTGCAGACCAGAGGGTGGGGCGCGAGCATGGGGGGCGTGGCCAGAGAGCTAGGAGCGCCAGGCCATTGGTGCAGGCAGGCTGACAGCCACAGGGAGAGCAAATAGTGATTGAGTGTCGCCCAGGGGCTCCTTTTGAATTAGCTGAGTCGGAACCCAGCGAGTGGGGTGTGAGGTACCGCAGGGGCTCCTTTTGAACCAGCCCAGTAGTTTGCATGAGCAGGGTGTGTGGGCAGGACACCAGGTGCCTCACTGAAGGCATAGTGGTGCCTACTTGGAGGTGGAAGACTGCTCTCTGCACACACCAAAATAGGGGCAACATGGACTATGTGTGTGTGAGGTGTGAGCAGGTTTTTGAAGTGATGGAGCTCAGGGAAGAGGTGGGTTAAGAAGCTCAGGGAAGAGGTAGGTTAAGAAGCAACAGGGAGAGCGAGATGGAAATTGGTAACTTTCACAAACCAATCTTACAAATACAGGACAGGAGTGGACTCTTAGTGGAGCAGAGGATTTTATATCCTTTCACCAGGTAGCCCCCAACCCTCCTGCAGTAGCTCACATGTGCAGGGTCAATGGGAACAGGCAGCTACTCGATGAAACAAACAAAGGAGCAAACTTGCTCCTTTGAGAAGCACACCACCCACAGAGCCCCTGCAGAACAGGTATGAGGCTCTGAAGGAGGAACTAATTGAAAGCAAGGACAGGGGCTCATGAAGGACAAAAGTGCCACAAAGGCCTGAAGTACCACCAAGGAAGGCTCACCTCAGGCCAGCCATAAAAACTGACCCTGAGAAGAAAGATGGAAGGGTCATTGTTGTAGGTGACTCCTTGCTGAGGGGAGCAGAGGGCCTGATATGCAGACCCAACTGTGCTGGGGTTGCACCCATCCTGGGAAGGGGAAGGTTATGAGAGCCCTGCTCTCCCCAGGGATTAAGGAACCCTGATCCAGGTGGAATTGGTTTCTTCCTTCCCCACCCCCCCAGAGGGATGCACCTGGCCCAGAGGGGCAAAAGGATTCTAGGGCAGGAGTTGGCAGGGCTCATTGATAGGGCTTTAAACTAGATTAGAAGGGGGAGGGGGTTATTAATCTCATGCTTGCCTGTGACAAACATTGGGGCAGCTCGGCAGAGGGATGGATGCTAGCAAGGGCTCTCCAAGCCAAGGACAAGGCATTGAGGCACCCCAAGGGAATCAAGGGGGATTCACGTAGGAGTGTGACACGGCCAGCCCAGCTGAAGTGCCTCTGTGCAAATGCACACAGCTGGGGCAGCAAACAGCATGAAATTAAGGGCACTGTGCTGCTGGAATGCTATGATATAGTTACTGAAACTTGGTAGGATGATTCCCATGACTGGATAGATAGGCACAAGATCTTTAGGAAGGACAGGCAGGGCAGGAGGGGAGGAAGTGTTGCTCTCTGTATCAGTGACCAGCTGGAATCAGTGGAGATCCAACTGGGCAAGGGTGATGAGATGGTGGAGAGCATATAGGTGAAGATTAAGAGGAAGCCAGGGAAGGTGATGTTACTGTAGGGGTCTGTTGTAGGATCACCTTCTCCGTGCCCAGGAGCAAAGTATGCGCACAAGGAGGAAAGCAGGAAAGAATGCCAGGAGACCTGCCTGGATGAGCAAGGAGCTCCTGAACATGCTGGCACATGAACTCTTTCACTCTACAAGGAGTGGAAGAAAGGAGAGCTGGAATGGGAGCATGTAAGGAAGCTTCCTGAGCAGCAAGGGACCTGGTTAGAAAAGCTAAAGCTCAGTTAGAATTAATCCAGCCAGGGAGAGCAAGGGGAAGAGTAAACATAGGTATAGGTATAGTAGAATTAGAATTAGAATTACAGAAGTATAGGTATAGTAATGGTGAAAAGAAGCCTGGGGAAGGTGTGGGCCCCTCAGAAAGGAAACAGGTGAGCTGGTGACAAGTGACATGGAGAAGGCTGAGGCTCTCAAGGACTTCTTTACCTCAGTCTTCACTGGTGAGGCCTCCAGCTGCACTCCCAGAATGATGGAAGATAATGGCAGGGGCTGGAAGAAGGAACTGCCCATGGTGAGTGAAGTTCAGGTTCGTGGCCACCTGAAGAACCTGAAAGTGTCAAGTCCATGGGATCCAATGGGATACACCCACAGGTGCTGAGGGAGCTGGGGAGGAGGTCACTAAACTGCTCTCCATCATATTCCAAAAGTCCTGGCAGTCTGGGGAGGTCCCCAGAGACTGGAAAAGGGGAAACATAACTCCCATTGTCAAGAAGGGAAAGAGGGATGACCCAGGGAACTATAGGCCAGGCAGTGTCACCTCTGTGCCCGCTAAGATCATGGAGCAGATCCTCCTGGAGGCACTGCTGAGGCAGAAGAATAAAACAAAGAGATGATTTTGGCACAGTCAGCAGGGCTGCACCAAGGGCAAATCCTGCCTGACAAACCTGGTGGCCTTCTGTGACAAGGGCACAACATCAATAGATGAAGGTCCAGCAACTGAGGTCATTGACCTGGACCTGAGCAAAGCCTTTGACACTGTCCTGCACCAAATCCTGGTCTCCAGGCTGGTGCAGGATGGGTTCCATGGATGGACCATTCAGTGGGCACAGAACTGGCTTGAGGGCTGCACCCAAAGGATGGCTGGCAATGGTCCGTGGCCAAGTGGAGTCCCTCAGGGATCAGTACTGGGCCCAGGCTTGTTTAACATCTTTGTTGGTTGGACTCGATGATCTCTTTGGGTCCCTTCCAACCCTTGACACCCAGTGACATGGACAGTGGCACCGAGGCACTCTCAGCACCAAGCTGTGTGGTGCAGCTGACACCAAGCTGGAGGAAAGAGATCCATCCAGAGGGACTTAGACAAGCTGGAGTGGTGAACCAAAGCCAACTTCATGACACTCAACAGGACCAAAGGCAAGGTCCTGCAGCTGGGTCAGGGCAATCCCAGGCACCAACATAGTCTGGGCAGGGACTGGCTTGAGAGCAGCCCTGAAGAAAAGGCCTTGGGGGTGCTGGTGAAGGAGCAGCTCAATATGAACCAGCAGAGAGCACAGAAGGAATGGAATATTTCAGCTTGTGAAACTGTCCCTGTCCAGAAAGATGCCTGCTATGGTACCTTGTCCTTCATCTGGGCATAAAGACTGACCTGAGGAATCTTCTCCCCCTCTGTCCTAGTGAGACCACATCCAGGTTATTGTGTCAGGTAATGGTCCCCCCCCGTTAAAGAAGAACAGGGATATACTGGAGAGGATCCAACAGTGGTTACAAGGATGATTGAAGGACTGATACCTCTGTCTGAGGACAGGTTGAGAGCCCTGGAGCTGTTGAGCCTGGAGAAGAGGAACCCCAGAGGGGATCTTATTAATGTCCATAGATATCTGAGGGGTGGTTGTCACATAGAAGGGGCCACTCTCTGCTCAGTGGTGTCCTGTGATAGGACAAAGTGCAATGGATGCAAAGTGTAACCCAGGAGGTTTCACCTCAACATGAGGAGAAACTTTGTTGTGAGAGCGCTGGAGCACTGGAGCAGGCTGGCCAGAGAGGCTGTGGAGTCTTCCACTCTGGAAACTTTCAAGACTCACCTGAATGTGGTCTTGTGTGACCTGCTCTGGGTGACCCTACCTTGGCAGTGGAGCTGGACTCAATGTCTGGAGGTCCTTTCCAACCCCTATCATCCTATGATTCTATGATTCCCTTTAGCATTTCCACACTGATGGAAGTCAACTCACATGTAAACACAATGGTTACCCCCATGATTTAGTTGCCTAGACCCTACACTGGCAGGGGGGTTGGACTGGATGATCTCTGGAGGTCCCATCCTGTGGGAAGAGGTTGCTTTTGGATAGCTTTAGAAGACTATAGGGAAGATTTGCCTTTGCTCGGGTTAGAGAAAGCTGTGTCTTGTCTGTGCCTCTGAGGGGAATGTAAACACCTTGTAACTGAAGGAGAGAAGCTGGGCAGAATCTGGTTGGATGTGTTAAAATATTGTTTTGTTATTTTGACCTACTGTATGCCTTAATTACATGTATGCCAGTAGAAAATGACCAATGGAGATGTGACCCCTGTGCCTTCTGAGGGACTGGGTAGATCTGCTGTACAATGTAAAAAAGTGACACTTAGCCTGCATCAGGCTGCGTCCCATCTCTCAATTGTGGCACCTTCCAGTCGCTACCATTCTATGATTCTATGATCTTTCCTAGCTTGCTTCAGACCCAGGAGCCTTTTCCTGTTGGTCTAGCAAGGATTTTGCTTTTCCAGGCAAGTTGTGTGGCCATGAGAACTATGGGAAGAGGAGGAGCAAATGCAACCCAGTTCACTGGAAATGTGGTGCCTGTGCTCCTGGAGAAACCTCTGTAGCCTTGCAGACTCCAGCTACCTGTGTTCCAACTGGGGTTTTTCCCCCTTCTTCATACGTGCCTGCATAAAACCACAGCAGTGCCAGGCTTGAGGGTGGTGTTAATAGTGATATCTTTCATAATTAAGACATGAATTAAAGTCCTGAAAATGAGGCAGAAACATCAAGCAGTGCATTAGCCTGAAAATTTCCAACCAGTGCCATCCTATGGCCTTTGGATGGGTGGTTAATTACCCCTCATTAAAGAGGTCTGAAATCAATCTCCACATCTCTCTAGTCTTTCAGTTTGGCAGAGATGCTGAGATCTTGCCGGGGTGTGTTGCTGAACCTGAGGTGGGCAAGTGAGGCTCCAAGAAATGAATGTGTCACCATGCCCTGGGTCCCCCTCCCAGACATGAACCCCTCACTGTGCCCTGGGTTTTCCTCTGTCCTCCAACCAGCACTGCACTGGGTTAGGAGCTCTGCATCCCTGAAGGACAACAGAGAGGACTGGAGGTCCCACTACATACTTGGGATGACCATAGCAGGAGGAGTGGAGGGAGTAGCCCAATTTCCATGTGTCCATGAGTTGCCCAAAGAGAGCACTGAGGTCTGCATCCACATTCCTCCTGTAATCCCTGGCTTCTGCCCTGTGCAGTAGTCCCTGTAAATCACACTCTTGCTCAGGCATGGTCTGGAAGGGCCCTCGTGGGTCACCATATTAGTCCACAGGAGGCTTCCTGTGCTGGCTGCTACCTCTGGGTTCTGGCTTCCCAGGTGTGCTCTGCTCTGCAGGGCTAGCAGTGAGGCCTGTGGCAGTCAGGGAGCTGCTGGCTTTGGCTGCTGTTTTATGCTGGACTTTCCTGTATTTCACTCTGCTGCTTCTGCAAATAGGCTGAGCTAAGGTCATCATGCAGTATATTATTAGATTATTAGTCCTGCATTGTGTTATAGACGATGAGATTAATTAGATTATTGGCTAAGGCAGTGACGCATTGTGCTCAAGACATCTCGTATTAAACTCTTATCTCTTTGTCTCAACACTGAGTTTTTACTCTTCCCCTCACTTTTGTGCTGGGGGACCATGCAGGTCAGCTCTTGTGCTTAACTGTTACAGGCCTGGAGTTGGGGTTCCTACAGGCTGGGAAGAGAGCACCTCAAATGCAGGATAAGGGAACCCCAGTCAGTAGGTTATCTTACATGAAGGCTCAGCTGAAATGTGTCTACACTAACACATGGAGCATGGAGAACAAGCAAGCAGTGAGCTTAGAGGAGACAGAACCATTGCTACAGCAAGTGATCCTGTCAAAGCCAATGCAGCAAACTGAACAGGCTCCCTCTGGCCAGACTTGTTGCTTCCTTCTGGTTGTCATGAAGAATCTATTTCCATGTTGCAATCAATAATGTGACTGCCCAAAGCTGATCAAAACACCCCCTGCTCTGCTGCAGAGATGGGCTGGAGACAGATGAGGAATGACCTGCTGGGAAGCAGCTAAGTGGAGAAGAACCTGGGAGTGCTGGTGGACAAGTTCCCCATGACCAAAAATGTGACCTCGAGGCCAAGATGGCCAGTGGAGTCCTGGGGTGCATCCAGAGGAGTGTGGCCAGCAGGTAGAGGAAGGTCGTCCTGCACCTCTACTTTGTTCCAGTGAGGCCACTTCTGGAGTCCTGGGTCCAGCTGTGGGCTCCCTGGTTCAAGAGAGCCAGGGAACTGCTGGAAAGAATCTCAGCGGAGGCTATGAAGATGTTCAGGGGCCTGGAGCAGCTCTGTGAGGAGCAAAGGCCGAGAGCCCTGGGGCTGAGAGCCTGCAGGAGAGCAGCCCCAGAGGGCAGCTGAGCAATGTGCAAGAGCTAAAGGAGCTCTGGGGGGCAAGGGGATGGGGCCAGACTCTGCTCAGTGGTGCCCAGGGACAGCACAAGGGGCAGTGGGCACAGATTAGAACCCAGGAAGTTGCATCTGAACAGGAGGAGAAAATTCTTTGTTGTGAGGGTGTTGGAATCCTGGAGCAGGCTGCCCAGAGAGGTCGTGGAGTCTCCTCTGGAGAGAGTCCAGACTCCCCTGGCAATTGTACTCCTGGGCAATCTGCTGTGATGATCTCCAGAGGTCCCTTCCAACCCCACCATGCTGGGATTCTGTGATCGCATCCCTTTCACCTTTGCTGTTTTCCTTGTGGGTGCCCCAAACATATTTTTCCCAGAGTTCAAAACCTCCCTGATTGCCTTGAGGTTGCAGCCCCTTTGCTTTAGCTCTTGTATGAGTTACTGAGTTAGAACAACAAAAAAAGAACATCTCTGTCTGGAGAGAGGACAATCTGGCAATGCAAAGCTTTCTGTGGCTTTTTGGGCAGAGGCCCAGTGCCTGGAGCTGTGGCTTCCACCTGAGGCAGTTTTCAAGCACTGTCAAAATTCTCCTTTCCCCCTGAGCAGAAAGTGTTAGAAACAAACAAGGAAAGCTTAGACAGCTTGGAGGTGAATTGGTCATTTTTAAGCATCTCCAGTGCTGACACCTGCAGTGATTTTAATTGCATGTTCTGCCATGCTGGGTGTTTCTTTCAGTCCTGAGATCAGATCCTGGTTTGTCTTTGAGAAGTGGGGGTGCAGAAAGTCATATGTGAATGCTCTGACAGCAGCACAGTCACCAAGGGTGGGCTGAAGAGGATTTTCTTCCCATATCATGAAATCACAGAATGGTTTGGATTGAAAGGGACCTCAAAGTTCATCTAGTTCCACTAGCCCTCATCCAACCTGGCCTTGAACACCTCCAGGGAGAGGGCATCTACATGATCTCCCAGCTCCACCTCATAGCTTATAAACGAGGTTTGCATGGGTGTCTTTACCCCTACAATGGGATGGATTACCTTTTTCAGGCAGAACCATAGTCCAGACAGGCCAGCTCAGACGTCTCCCAAGGGCAGGAATCACCAACCCAAGGGCCTGTCCATGGGTGTGGCGGTTCAGGCTGGGTGCTGGCCCCTGATGCCACCACACAAGCCACACCTGGGATGTCCCAAAAGGGGTCCAGCCCAGTGGGTGGGCACAGGATTTTATGGGTATTTCATCCCATAATGCCCTGCTCCCCTATAAAACATCAGTGGGGGGTCCTCACTCTCTCTTTCTTCCCTCACCGCTGCCTAGATAATGGGGTCAGCCGCCTCCCTTGGGCCTGGCTAGGCCTAAGGCTGGGTTGGGGGGGGGGTGTAGAAAGAGCCCTGGGGGGTTTTGGGTGTACCCCCAGGTGGAGGTGGGACTTTCTTGGGTATGTTTTGGGATATCTCTCTCTTTTGTCACGGTGCTTGTGGTTCTCTGTAAAACTTTCACTGTTTTTTCATTTAAACTTTCCACCATTTTTGCAATCTGTCTGTCTGAGTCCTTTCTTTTTCCCGTGGTGGGAGGATTGGTCTCTCAACCTACCACAATAGGACAACGGGCTGCAAATAGGAAGAGATAGTGAGGCCAAGCAAACCCTCCTTTACTGAGGACAATGACAAGAACCAACCCTTGAAGGAAGAAAGTCCAGCATGCTGTTCCTAGCTCTGCTGGTTGGCCTAGTGAAGCAGAACTGCTGTCCAAAACCTGCTATGCAGGGATGAGCCATCCGGGGCAGGGGGGTGGGGGAGGGTGGGGGTGCTGGGATCTTGCAGCAAAGGCTCATCTCAAAATGCAAGGTCCTGCACCTGGGGTGGGACAATTCTCATTATCAATCCAGGCTGGCTGATGATGAGACTGAGAGCACCCATGCAGGGAAGGCCTTGGGGGTGCTGGTGGGGGAGAAGCTGGGCAGGAGCCAGCAATGGGCACTGGCAGCACAGGAGGCCAAGGGCAGCCTGGGCTGCATCCAAAGCAGTGTGACCAGAGATGGAGAGAGAGGATCCTGCCCCTCTGCTCTGGGGAGATCTCACCTACAGAGCTGTGTCCTACTTTGGAGCCCCCAAACACAAAAATGACCTGGAGCTGCTGGAGAGGGTTCAGAGGAGACCACAAAAATGATCAGAGGGCTGCAGAACCTCCCCTGTGGGGACAGGCTGGGAGAGCTGGGGCTGTTCAGCCTGGAGAAGAGAAGGCTCCAGGGAGACCTTAGAGCAGCCTTCCAGTACCTGAAGGGGACTTGCAGGAAGGCTGGGGAGGGACTGTTCAGAAGGGCTGTGGGGATAGATGAGGGATTGAAACTGGAGCAGGGCAGAGTTAGGTTGGACATCAGGAGGAAGTTCTGCACAGTGAGGCTAGGGAGACACTGGAACAGGCTGCCCAGGGAGGTAGTGGAGGCCTCACCCCTGGAGACACTGAAGGTCAAAATTCATGAGGCCCTGAGCAACCTGATCTAGTTGCAGATGTCTCTGTTGACTGTAGGAGGGTTGGATAAAGTGACCTTTGAGGGTCCCTTCCACCCTGCTGCATTCTGGGATTCTCTGATCTCTCCACAGGAGCTGAGCTCTTGCCTTCCCAACCAAGAACCTAAGGAGAGCTTCTTCAGTTAACCAAAATCAAACCAATTTTGAACTAGTTGCCATCTGTGGGCAGTTAATGAATCATGAGTCATTCAGCCCAACTGGATTTGATGTCCCCACATGGTGAAGAGGAGCCCATGTTAGCCTCCCAGTGATGAGTCCTGGGCAGGCCGCGACAAAATTCATTTTCCTTGAACCAAGCTCTGCTTGCAGTAAGAAAAGTAAGAGGGCCATAGATGTTGCTCTTGCTGGAGCTGGAGTCAGCATTAGGCTCTTTGTGACACCACTGATACCACACAGCAAAGGCTGAAGCAGGTTAGAGGAGCCTGGCAGAGTTTGTGACAAGACAGATGGACTGCTGGGAGAGAACAGCAGAGTCACTGGATAATGACCAATTTTATGGATGTTGCTGGCTCTCGAAGAAAACAGTTTTCCTGGAAAGGGCACAGCAAAGGGCTACAAAGATGATGAGGGGACTGGAACATCTCTCTTGTGAGAAAAGACTGAGAGAGTTGGGCATTTTAGTCTGGAAAAGAGAAGACTAAGAGGGGGATCCCATTAAAGCTTATAAATACTTAAAGGGTGGGTGCCAGGAGGATGGGACCAGTCTGTGCTCAGTGGTCTCCAGTGACAGGACCAGGGGTAACAGGTGCAAACTTGAACGTAGGAAGTTCCATCTAAACATGAGGAGGAACTTCTTGCCCAGAAAAGTCTCCATGTATGTCTCCATCTCTAGAGTCATTGAAAATCTTCCTGGACACCACCCTGTGCAACCAGTCCTAGGTGATCCTACACTGGCAGGGAGTTTGGCTCAATGATCTCCAGAGGTCCCTTCCAACCACTACCATTCTGTGATTCTGAGTAATTTGGAGCTAACAGATCTCCAGCACTTATAACAAAAAGGATCAAAACTAAGAGCTTGAAGCTCAGGAGGGAGGAGGGGAAAAATTCTCCAGGCTTGAGGTGGGTTTATTATTCTTCCTTTTTTTTTCTTTTTTATTGTATTGAAAACATGGTGATTTAACAACTCCAGGTGTTGTTGAACATAAATAAATAAATAAGGTGGGGAACTGGAACATGCTGAGCTCTGTGACTGCATAAATATTCAAGCTGCCAGAGAAATCTAAGGTTTCAAAGGTGCAGACCTAATTAGGGAATTGTTGTATCCATCTGCCTCTAGTGAGTCAACACAGGCAACACTTCCCTATGGACTGGTGAGGGCCCATAGTGCACATCTGAAACCCTGAGCCTGGGAAACTCGGTGGCCTGTCACCGCTTAGGTCACCTCACCTTCACACGCAGTCCGCTCAGATGAACTAACACTAAGGACACAGCCTCAACCTGCCCCAGGTTCCCCAGGAGCAGAGGGTTGGAGCTCATACCCCCTTCACTTGTGGGCTACTGATACCTTCATCTTGCCTCTCCTTGCAGCCCCACTACTGTTGAGTGCCATAAGGACATACACAGCCAGACAACCTGCAACGACCTGGAAGGGATCATAGAATTGTTTGGGTTGGAAAACACCCTTAAGATCATCCAGTCCAACCATTCTCTTACTCTACCAAGCCTGGCCCTAAACCATGTCCCTCAGCCTCACGTCTCTGCCTCTTTTAAACACCTCCAGGAGTGGGTATTCAACCACCTCCCTGTGTGGAAAGAAATTCAGAGCAAAGTTGGGGCTGGTCTCTCCTCCTAGGGAACAAGTCATAGGACAAGAGGACCTGGCCTCAAGTTGCCCCAGGTTTAGGTTGTACATGAGGAACAATTTCTTCCCTGAAAGGGCTGTCAAGGCCTGGTGCAGGCTGCCCAGGACAGTGGTGGAGTCCCCATCCCTGGAGGGGTTTCCAAGCCACTTAGATGTGGTGCTGAGGAACATAGTTTAGAGGTGACCTGGCAGTGCTAGGTTAATGGTTGGACTGGATGATCTGAAAGGTCTTTTCCAACAAAAATAATTCTATGATTCCAAGTTTCTATGACACTTGGGATAGGGACATACAAGGCTCAGCCCACACAGCAGAAATCTGCATACTGCTAAGCCCTGTAGAAGCAAAATCCGCAGCTGCATCACAGGTTTTGTGAGCAGAAATGCAGGAGAGAGGGCCAGTACCTAAAGGGGACTACAGAAGAGTGGGGCAGAGACTTTTGACAAGGGCTTGCAGTGACAGGACAAGGGGCAATGGCTGTGAGCTGGAAGAGGGGAGGTTAAGATAAGGAAGAAATTCTTGAGAGTGAGGGTGACACAGAGTGAGGGTGAGGGGAGAGACTGGCACAGGCTGCCCAGGGAGGCTGTGGCTGTCCCGTCCCTGTGGGGTGTTCAAGGCCAGGCTGGATGAGACCTTGAGCAAGCTGTGCTGGTGGGAGGTGTCCCTGCCCATGGCAGGGGGTTGGAACTGGATGAGCTTTAGGTCCCTTCCAAGACATTCTATGATAATTCTGTGATGATGATGAGGGTCTGGAAAAGGATTTCTGGGATGCAGGTTTCCCTGCCAGAGTCCTGGCATGGACCCATCACTCCCGAGGTGCCGAGCTGGATTTCACCTGCTTGTGCACAGCCAGACAATCCACACCCATCCTGATGGGACAACAGCACCATCTGCTGCTGTGAGAACCAGACATGCTGCACAGATCTGCTCCTGCTCCTGCTCCTGCTCCTGCTCCTGCTCCTGCTCCTGCTCCTGCTCCTGCTCCTGCTCCTGCTCCTCAACAGCAGCACTTCCAGTGTATATAGTTCCAGCATGATGTCCCTTCTTCCTCTGTCTGGCCATACCCTGTAACAGCTCCACATACCTCAGAAAGTGGTCTCCCTTCCTACAAGAATGGGCTGTGACAGGGCAGATGCTCCTGTCACAGCATAAAGGTGCCCCTGTTGAGGAAAGAGCTGTGGAGATGGTGTTGGGTGTACCCCATCTTCTGCAGAATGGACAGACAGGAGCAGAGCAGTTTTCCTTTCCTTCCTGCCCAGGTACCTCCCAAACGGGCCCCTGCTCTCTTCCATGGAGCAACAGGAAGGAAAAAACCTTGGGATTATTTCTTTATACCCAAATTATACCAACAAAGAGAAAAGCAGGAAAGAATGCTAGGAGGCCTGCCTGGATGAACAAGGAGCTGCTGGACACACTATTACTTAAAAGGAGTGGAGGGAAGGACAGCTGGAACAGGGGGAGATAAGGAAACTGCCCGAGCAGCAAGAGGCCTGGTTAGGAAAGCCAAAGCAGAGCTTGAATTGAATCTAGCCAGGGAGGTTAAAGGGAACACTAAGAATTTCTACAGATATATTAATGGCAAGAAGAAGCCTAGGGAAGGTGTGGGCCCCCTCAGAAAGGAAACTGGTGAATTGGTCACAAGTGATGTGGAAAAGGCTGAGGTAATCAATAACTTCTTTACCTCAGTCTTCACTGCCAGGGCCTCCAACCACACTCCTGGTGTCATAGCATACGATGCCAGGGATGGGGAGGAAGAACTGCCCATGGTAAGTGAAGCTCAGGTTGGTGATCACCTGAAGAACCTGAAAGTGTTCAAGTCCATGGGACCCGACGGGATACACCCACGGGTGCTGAGAGAGCTGGCAGAGGAGGTTGCTAAGCCCCTCTCTATTATATTCCAAAAGCCATGGCAGACTGGGGCAGTCCCCACAGGCTGGAAAAGGGCAAACATTGCTCCCATCTGCAAAAAGGGTAAGGAGGAGGAACCAGGGAACTACAGGCCAGGCAGTCTCACCTCTGTGCCCGGAAAGATCATGGAGCAGATCCTCCTGGAGGCACTACTGACCCAGAAGAATAGTGAAGAGGTGATTGGGAGCAGTCAGCATGGCTTTGCCAAGGGCAAATCCTGCCTGACAAACCTGGTGGCCTTCTCTGAGCAGGTCACAACATTAATAGCTGAGGAGAGAGCAACTGATGTCGTTTCCCTGGCCCTGAGCAAAGCCTTTGACACTGTCCCACACCACATCCTGGTCTCCAGGCTGGTGACACATGGGTGTGATGGGTGGCCACTAGATAGATAAGGAACTGGCTTGATGGCCGCACCCAAAGAGTGGCTGTCAATGGGTCCATGTCCCAGTGGAGGCCAGGGACAAGCAGAGTCCCTCAGGGATCAGTCCTGGGACCAGGCTTGTTCAACATCTTTGTGGGTGACATGGACAGTGGCAGTGAGTGCAGCCTCAGCAAGGTTGCTGATGACACCAAGATATGTGATGCAGCAGACACGCTGGAGGGAAGGGATGCCATCCAGAGGGACCTGGACAGGCTGGAGAGGTGGGCACAAGCCAATCTCATGAGCTTCAACAAGACCAAGTGCAGGGTCTTGCATCTGGGTCGAGGCAATCCCAGGCACAAATACAGGCTGGGCAGTGACTGGCTGGGGAGCAGCCCTGAGGAGAGAGACTTGGGGGTGCTGGGGGAGGAGAAGCTCAACAGGAGCTCTCAATGTGCACTTGCAGCCCGGAAAGCCAATCAGATCCTGGGCTGCATCAGGAGAAGTGTGGCCAGCAGGTCAAGGGAGGTGATTCTCCCCCTCTGCTCAGCTCTGCTGAGACCCCACCTGGAGTACTGCCTCCAGTTCTGGAGCCCCTATTCCAAGAGGGATCTGGAGGTGCTGGAAGGTGTCCAGAGAAGGGCCACGAGGATGATCAGAGGGCTGGAGCACCTCTCCTGTGAGGACAGACTGAAGGAGTTGGGGCTGTTCAGTCTGGAGAAGAGAAGGCTCCCAGGTGACCTCATTGTGGCCTTCCAGTATCTGAAGGGGGCTAGAGGAGGCTGGGGAGGGACTGCTCAGGATCTCAGGTAGTGATAGGACTAGGGGGAATGGAATGAAGCTGGAGGTGGGGAGATTCAGGCTGGAGGTGAGGAGGAAGTTCTTCACCATGAGGGTGGTGAAGGCCTGGAATGGGTTGTCCAGAGTGGTGGTTGAAGCCCTGTCCCTGGAGGTGCTTAAGCCCAGGCTGGATGAGGCTGTGGCCAGCCTGATCTAATGTAGCGTGTCCCTGCCCATGGCAGGGGGGTTGGAACTAGACGATCTTTGTGGTCCCTTCCAACCCTGACTGATACTATGATACTATGAAATTAAGGCACTTTCTCACATAATTTGGAGCAAAGCTCGGACCTGGACAGAAACATGCCTTGCCCTGGCCACAGGTTCCTCCTGCCTGTCTTTTTGGCAGCGTTAAAAACCCTAGGATGGGCTTGTTTGGGCCCATGGAGGCCATGAACATTTTTCAAAGCAGTTAACCATTACTTTGAGTCAAGGTGTAGTAACAGGACCCTTGGCCTACACACATCTCTGAGCCTGGTGAAGAAGGTCAGGTCTCCTGCCACCCACACCTCACTCAGCTTTATTTAATGGGGGTTGCCCTGACCCAGCTGGAAGACCTTGTACTTGGCCTTGTAAATTCTCATGAGGTTGCATTCCTATTGTATCCCACCATCATCATGGTGCTGAGCCAAGCACCCAGAGAAGCTGTAGCCACAAGGAATGAAAAGGGAGGGGATGGAGGTTGGCCCAAGGATGTAATTTGCTGTCACTGTGTAGGGCAATGACCATATCTCACCATCCAAAGGAGGAGCCCCCAGACCCCCTTTGTCATCTTCTATTGTCCTTGAGGTGCCCCCACCTCTCCTTTAGATGCCAGGAGGGACATGGCTGGGGGCGGTCCCTGGGCTGCAGGGACACTGAAAACCAGAGTGAGACCTCCCCAAATCCTGCAGGACTACCGCGATTGAGAGATGGAGACAAAGCTTGATGCAAGCAAAGTTTCTACTTTATTGTACAAAGTCTTTCCTTTCTATAGGCTAACATAATCAGAAGCGACTCGGGATTGGTAATTAGATGTGTCCGTGCCACAGGTACAGATTCGTGATGGGCTGCCGAGGAAATGCCAGGGAGCACACATCCCTTGGCAAGGCTCAGACGGGTGTTAGACAAAGGCAAACGATCACACATCTCTTATCTAAGTTCAGAGAGAAGACAAAAGAGCTGGTAAACATTGCAGTAGAGTCTAATTCTCAGGTCGTTGTGTGGCTTCCCTGAGTCACAATGGTCATTGGTAATTAGCTAAATACTTTTTTCTCTCTACACAGCTGCAGTTTGCTCCCAAGGTTTGTGGCCTACAAGAGCTAAAACATTTCCTTCTATCAGCTGAGCATTGCTTGAGGTTCTACTCCCTAAATTCATTCCATCACAGGACCTCAAAACCTTCAACCTCACAGAGACCCCTAACCCTCACTGCCCCCTGCACCCCCAGCTCCTTTGGGATCCTCCAGAGATGTCCCTGGGAGATCCCAGGAGACCCTGCAGAGGCCCCCAGACACCTCTAGATGTCCACAAAACCCCTCTAGATGCTCCAGAATACCTTTCCCTGCCTCCAAAGCCCCTTAGGAGGCCACTCACAGGCTTAGCAACAGGTGGCAGCAAGCAGTACCTGGCTGTGTCCAACTAACCCTAACCCTCCAACTAAAATAACCCCAGGAGAGCTTCCATTGGCCCCCAGATGCCTCTGTATGCCCCCAATTCCCCTTTGATACCCCCACACCCACCGTAGATGCCAACACACCACCTTAAGAGGGTGGCAGCACTGACCAGTTAGGGGCATCTCCTGCCCCTGTGCATGGGTGGCAGCTCAGCTGGCCTCTAGCCAGAGGTTTTATCAATCAAATCATAAAAGCAGTAAAAGCACCAGATTTTCCTCCCTGTGTGTCATGGGCTTTTTTTTATTTATAGATACACATTTTATATTTCGAGCCCCCTGTGGCTGTGCTTTGCTGGGAGCCTTTCTAGAGGAAATACAAAGGAGGAGATACAAATCACTGCCATGCTACAATCTCTCTATAATCAGCACATCTTTCTCTCCACTGCAACACCTCACACTTACACTTTTCCAGGGCTTTTCATCCCCTCCAAAGAAATTTGGCTTCCAGCTGTGACCCACAGCTGGGCCACCAGGTGCAGACTGGGGGTGTTACATTTTGGTTCTGGCCAGCTTGTTGGCAATTTGGAATAAAAAGGTTTTGCAAATTCTTTGGTTCCCTTTGGGTTTTCAGAAATCTCTGCAGGGATTTGTTACCCTCTGGTTCTGTTGAGTAATGTCAGGGGGCAGGGCTGGGGAAGAGCAGCTGAGGGAGCTGGGGGGAGTTAGTGTGGAGAAGAGGAGGCTGAGGGCAGACGTCACTGCAGTGAGGTGGGGCTTGGGCACTGCTCCCTAGTCTCAGGTGATAGGAGGAGAGGAAATGGCCTGAAATTGTGCCAGGGGATGGTTAAGTTTGGTATCAAAAAACTTCTTCCCTGAAAGGGTTCTCAAAGCCTGGCACAGCTGCCCAGGGAGGTGGCTCAATGCCCATCCCTGGAGGGGTTTTGAAGAGGCAGAGCTGTGGTGCTGAGGGCCATGATTTAGCACCAGGCTTGGGAGACTTAGAGAAGGGTTGGGATGGATGGCCTGAAAGGTCTTGTCCTGCCCAAGCCTTTCCATGCCTCCAGGCTGTGCAATGCTGGAGCCTTCACCCCTCCCCCAGAGGCTGGATGTGTGCCCTGGCAGGTGCAGCTGCTGGGATGCAGGGAACCATCAGCCAGGGAGGGACTGGGACAGGTGCTGGAGTGACTCTGCCCCAGCCCCAGTCTGGAGCTGGGGAGCCAGCAGCTTGTGGCAGTGTGAGCAGAGAGCCCAGGGCAGAGCTGAGCTCTGCAGAGTTGTGTCTGGCACAGGGGGAGCACAGGAGGCAGCTTTGGCCTTGTGTCATGGCCTAAGCCCAGCCAACAGCTGAGCACCTCGAAGAAAACAGTTTTCCCTCCCCTCCCTGCTTGGAGGATTCATGAGTCAGGTCACATTTTAACTCCAGCCTCCTCCATCTTTATCTCTATGGAGTTATCTTTCCCAGTGCAATGAGAAGTGTGAGGAAAGCGTTGTCCAAATGTGGGCAATGACCACAGTTCCAGCCCCACCAGCAGCGTCACAGCAAGTTCTCTGCATCAGTGTTCATTACAGAAGAGGTAAAACAGAGTATGGAGCAAGGCACTGAGTTGAGTTTGGAAATGCGTGCCGTGAAAACTTCATCCCTGAGATCTCCCTGAAGGTCTGGGGACAGCAGAAGGGAACCAGGATCTATTTTATTTCTCTAGACAAAGATAAGGGAGAAAGTTCAGAGCTGGTGGTGAAGCAGAGAGTTTTAAAGTGAAGTCCTGAAGATGCTGTTGTGGAGAAGGGACTTGATGGAGACTAAGTCCGCATATACCTGGCCCCGCCATAGTGGGAGAAGAGCCGCCACGTGTGCCGCTCCAGGCCCTGTAACCGCAGGGAAGACTAAAGCATTGGTTGTGCCTATACTGCACCAAACCCGGGACTACCCCGATCGTCCCGCCGTTGCTTTAAGCCCAGTAACGGAGAAGCAGCAGCTCAGCGCAGCCACATTCTCTCTCCGAGGCTGTTTACCTCAGCCCCGAGATCCGTCACCACGGGGCCAACCCCATAGCTATTGTTGTCCGACCGGGAACCTCTGAGCCCGCCTACCGGCAACCGTCGCCCTGCCCTGCCGTGCGAGCCGACTCCCAGGGCCGACCCTATGGGGCCGAACCCGACCAGGACCTATCCCCATTGTCTGGAGGGAACCGACCGAGTCCTGAAGGGAACCTGCTTCCGAGCTAAGCCCAGGTTCCAGCATTCCCTCTCCACTGCTGCGGAGAGAGGAGACAGTACCCAACACCACCGTCCAACTCGACTAGGAGCCAGTCCAGCAGCAGAAGTCAGCCGGACCCCCACCTTGCTACAAACAACAGCTACAGAGTATCTCCCACGTGCTTTCCATCCACTAGCACTCAGTTCAAAGTATCCGCGTCCAGCAGAGTCATCTCTGACGCACAGAAACATGTAATATTGCTGTATATAGCCAGAAGCCGCCCACATCCTGCCGAGTCGCCATCTAGTGGCCAAGCGGCGGAACTGCACCCTTCATTATATAAAATCTAGAAATAGTCTGTAGATAGTTTAATTGAGTTCTAATCATAACACTGAGCCAATTATGGAGTGTATTTCACGAACGTGCACTAGAACATGTTTATAAGTTGTTGATTCATTGGTTATTAATAATTTGATAATTAATAAAAATAATGTTTTCATTATTCATATTTCATATTCATAAATTTAATAACCTCTTCACAACAGGGCAGGAAGGCAGAGGTGGCTCCTGCTCTATGTTCTGTGTCCTGGACTGGTGTCAAAAACGTGGTGGTTTTAGGCTATGCCTTTAAAATTTAGTTATAGATTTTGAGCAGAAAAGTAGAAAAATATGAACAAGTCACTATTGGGTGAAAAAAGGAAAACAAAAATTATTCTAAAGAAATCCATTGGATAAATATCTAGAATAAGCTTCTCTCTCTTTTCGGACAGGGGGGTGTTGGTGGGGGCAGTGGATCAGCTTCCCTGGTCTCTGGCCAGGGGGGTTTTCATGTTGTTTGCTAATTGTAAATATCTGTATAATGTTGTAACTCCTGGGTATTTTGTACAAATTCAGTGCATTCCACTGCAGAGTGTAGTTCTTGCTTATAAATACAGCTTCATTTGCTTCTGACTGAGTTGGTCTGGCAAAGTTAATGCTGGGGAGAAACTTCAACCCACCACAATTACCCACCATAAACTCTCTTGTTCTTCATACCTGGATTGACACTGAGAAAGTGGAGTTTCATGGTGGCAGGGTGGATGTACTCCTAATGTCTATAACTCAGTGGTTTCTGGGGTAGATATCTGCCCCCCCCGACTGATCCATGCTCCCTGAACCATTATCTGGACACCGTGGGGTAGAAATAGAAAACTGTCATTTATGACCTAAACTTGAGCAGAGGGAGGGTAAGAGAAAAGGACATCTTGTTCTGACAAGACAGGCAATCACTGTTCTGGGACTTACATCTCAGTGGGGAAAACAAAGCATCAGTTCTCTTGGGAGCACAAAAAGCTTCAGGCTTTCAAGGAAACCTTCAAGGAAGGGGTATCAGTGGTGTTATCTTTTAGGCAAGACAAAGCATTAATGAAATGAGACACCTCAGGTTGGCCTGAGGCTGGGAACTGCTTGACTGGACCAACATCAACCCAAGTATAATCACAAAACAAAAGCACAAGTCTTGTGAGGAGCAGATGAGAGAGCTGGGGTTGTTCAGCCTGGAGAAAAGCAGGCTAAGGGGAGACCTTCCGGCTCTCTACAACTCCCTGAAAGAAGGTTGGAGCCAGGTGTGGGTTGTCAAGTGATAGAACAAGAGGAAATGACCTCAAGTTGTGCCAGGGAAGGTTGGACATCAGGTATAATTTATTCCCTAAAAGAGTTGTTAAGGCCTGGAACAGACTGCTGAGGGCTGTGGTGGAGTCTCCATCCCTGGAAGGGTTAGAAAGCCCCTCCAGTTAGATGTGGTACTGAAGGACATGGTTCAGTGGTGACCTGGCAGTGATGGCTTAGTTGTTGGACTGGATGATCTGGAAGGTCTCTTCCAACCAAAAGGATTCTGTGATTCTATGAGCATGTGTTTGTAACACTGGATGTCCATTACTCCATCTCTGAAGTATCCTTCTGCTATAGCCATTTCTGATAACTGCTTTTTGGTTTTCAGCAACTCACCACTAAGCTATCACAATGTCAGGCTGGCTCATCTGAAAGGCTTCCAGAGCAGAGCAGTGCTGGGCAGTCTGGTCACACTCTCCTGTGAGTTCAGCAGGATGTTTGAGAAATAACCTTGAGCTTCACAGTGGTGGGAGGCAAGGGGTTGATGGTTTTAACAGAGTGTACAGGACCTGTTTGATATTAATTGGAAAGGCTGTCCTGGGCATTTAATTGTATGCAAAACCACCAAACAGCAGCCATTAATCTTCTCCCAGCTCACAACATACAATTTTCCACTAATATGGAAGATGTAATAGGACTGCCTGTGACTTTTATGTGTTCTGGAGCAGTCCAGAACATTACAATTATCTTCTGCCTGCAATGGAAGGGGGAATCCCATCAAGAGGAGAAATGTCATGTGCTGCAAAGGTGCCCAGCCAAAAGCCCTCATTACTGCAGCCTGTAGTTTGTTAGGTTATGGTTAATGCCCAACCATGACCTTGGGTAGTGGTTAGGGCTCTGAGGGCAGCTTTAATGATCTCCTAATGGAGCCTTGCCACAGAGGTTAACCAGAGCCTCCTGCACTATCCCCTTTTGTACAAGCTGTGGCTCTTGCCACCACAGTGGCCAGGCTCCCTGCAGACAGCCAGTGTGGGATCAAAGAATCATTTAACAGTTTTGGTTAGAAGAGACCTTTCAGATCATCCAGTCTGAGCCTTAATCCAGCACTGCCAGATCACCACTAAACCATGGCCCTTAGTTACATCCACACAGCTTTGAAACCCCTCCAGGGATTGGGACTCCTGGGCAGCTTGGGCCAGGCTTTGACAACCCTTTTGAAGAATAAATTGTTCCTCATGTCCAAACTAAACCTCCCCTGGTGCAACCTGAGGCCATTTACTCTTGTCCAATCACTTGGTTTTTGGGAGAAGAGACCAACCCCTAACTGGCTTCAATCTCCTTTCAGCAAGTTCTAGTGAGCCAAGAGGTCTCCCCTCAGCCTCCTCTTCTCCACACTAAACATTCCCAGTTCCCTCAGCTGCTCCTCACTAGCCCTGTTCTTTAGACCCTTACACAGCTGAGCTGAGCATCCCACATCCCCCCTGCTAGCTGCAGCAGCCAGTGTTTGGAGTGTGGTGTGACACTGAGAATGTCGTCAGCAGAGCTGTTCTGGCAGCTGTGATTCTCTCTGGCAGTATTTGGATGTCAAACTTGCCATTTAATTTAGGTCTCTTTCTCTCCCCTTCTGTCCGGTGTTCCCAGGAAGGCTGCACCCCCGCAGAGCTGTCCTGTCACTGCATTGCACTAGGGGGAGATCTTTACTTGTGCTCTGGTGATGGGCTCTTGGTTTTCAGTCCGTGCAGTCCCCATGTGCTGAGGAACTCTGATGAATTTTCAGATGCTCCTTGGGGTCTGTAATTCTCTGGGATGGGCAGCTCTTTTAGCCCACAACATACAGGCTGACAGGGAATGAGGCTTGTTGTGGTGCAGCAGTTAGATCACTCTGAGCCTGAATTTCATTGGTTATTGAGGAGAGCAGCAACACTTGAAGCAAGGTCTGCCTGACAAAGTGAGGAAGGGTGAACAAGAGCCTAAACAGTGACAGCAGCTCCCTGCTGCCAGCCTGGCCAGTAGAGACAACCTCATCTCAGCAGCCCTGCTAGAACAACCCTCCCATGGAACTACTCTACACACTCCCTGACACAAATAGGACCAAATCTCCCAGGGACAGCACAAGGGGCAAGGGGCACAAACAGGAACCCAGGAGGTTCTACCTGAGCAGGAGTGAGAAACTTGTTTGTTGTGAGGGTGCTAGAGGCCTGGAGCAGGCTGCCCAGAGAGGTTGTGGAGTCTCCTGGTGTGGAGAGCTTCCAACCCCCCTGGGCATTGTGCCCCTGGGCAAGCTGCTGTGGGTGCCCTGCTGGAGCAGGGGCTTGGACTGGGTGATCTGCAGAGGTCCCTTCCAACCTCACCATGCTGGGATGCCATGCAAAATAGGATGGGGCAAACACACAGGGCAGGTATCTAGACTTTGGTTTAGGATTTCTATGGAGATCTGGGTGACAAATGAAGGCCCATGGAAGAGGAATATTCTTGTTTTTGACATGAGAGGATTGAAAAGCTTCTCAGCTTCTCAGTCTTTCCTTGAACACTGGGACAATCTGCTGAAAATTGGTGTTCCATCCAAAATATTTTAGTAATATTTAAGCTCAGGGGCAAAACTGTTCACTGATTGCTGAAAGCTCTCCAAGCTGTTCTACCAAAGAAAGACTGAAAAGTGTCTTGTAGCGACCTATTTTTCTGGTGTTAGTAAAATGCCTTTGAGTGGATCATTACAACCTGCTCTCACTTAGCAACTTGGAATCATAGAATCCTAGAATGGATTGGGTGGGAAGGGACCTTCAAAGCTCATCCAGTCCAACCCCCTGCAGTCATCAGGGACATCTGTGACTAGAGCAGGTTGCTCACAGCCCCAGGCAACCTGCCCTGCAGTGATTCCAAGGATGGGGCATCTCCCAGCACTCTGGGCAGCCTGGGCCATTGTGAGTTTCATCTCCTCATACCTACCTGAGGTCTCTTCACAATGGATGGCTTAATTTTCATGTGGGTAGGCTACAATATTAGTAGGTGAGAAGGGAAAACAAGAACAGAGCTGTGAGCTGGCTGGGGGCAGGTTGATCCTAGGATTGTGGTGGCATGAGGTGAGATAGCTCTTCAACTGGCCTGGCAGCTAGAGAAGAGGGATTGGGATGCAGCAATGGTAGGGTAGGTGCAGAAGAAAGGAAGCAGAAGGAAGAAAAGCAGTGGAGAGAAAATGATATTAGGGACAGGGAGCTGGCTCTGATCTGTGCTAAAGTTGCCTCATGGATCTCAGACTGGCAAACCTTGCTCTGAATGCTCAGCATGAGCAGGAGTGCACTCTGCAAAGGACACAACTGTTGTTTGGGAAGATTTTCTTCTTTGCAGGGAATCACTGAGAGAAGGGAAAAAAGTTTTGCTTTCTTCTTTTCATCCTCCTCCTCCTTCTTTGACTTTGCATTTGTCTTCCTTCCTTCCTTCCTTCCTTCCTTCCTTCCTTCCTTCCTTCCTTCCTTCCTTCCTTCCTTCCTTCCTTCCTTCCTTCCTTCCTTCCTTCCTCCTTCCTTCCTCCTCCTTTCCTTCCTTCCCTTCCTTCCTCTTCCTTCCTTCCTTCCTTCCTTCCTTCCTTCCTTCCTTCCTTCCTGTGACTGGTTTAGGCTATGGCTTTAAGAAAGAGACAGCTGCTGAACACTCTGGCTGAATGTTTTTGATATTTAAACAAAACCAAGATAGTCTAAACTAATTTCATTGGTAGATTGTAGAATGCAATTTTCAGTTTGGTTCTGTTAGTTCAGTCTGGTCTTGGGTTCAGGCTGGGTGCAGTCTGTGCTTCTCTGTCCTGTGGGCTGGACAGCTTCTCTCTTTCTGAAGCAGGAACGGCCTTGAGTTAACAGCTAACCAGATAAGAGAGCTAATTCTTGCATGTCCTTTTGAGCTAACAGAATTTTTCTTCCTTAATTGCCTTTCTCTCTCTCTCTAACCCTTTTTGGGAAAAAGGGGAGGTAGGGAGGGAGAGAGGGGGGTTCAGGGAACCCCCCTGGCCGTCTGGAGGGAAAAGGCTTTTCTGCATTACGTTCATTGCTGTGTGATTCTGTATCTATTGTAAATATTGTATATTTGTGTACATATTCATTGCATTCCATTTCTGCCTGTAAATGGAGCTTTCATCTGCTTTTCCGACTGAGCTGGCTGTGGTTTCTTTCCCTGTGTGTGGGGAGGGAACTTTCTCACCCGACCACATATTTTTATTGGCGGCCCAACGCGCAGCTTGTGGATAGTTGCTGTCCAGAAGCAGAGCAGAAGTTGCTTGATTTCTTGTCTGCTCAGGTCGGAGTTGCAAGGATGAAAGTGTTTTGGCTTTTAGAGCGTCTGTTTCTTTCAATCTTTGGGGTCCTTATCTATAAGCATGGCCTAGGATTGATTTGCGATCGCTTAGGCAGATGCTTGATGTATAAATTGTATTTATGGTTGAAGTATAAGATTCAGCTGCTCTATGAGCGGTGCCTGGGATTCTTTTGGCTTAATAGATACAGGAATGTGACATCAACCACTCTGCCCATAGAGATAAAGAAGTTTAAAGATCCCAGTAGGTGAAAGGGTCATTTTAAGTGATGGCTGGGATCCAAAGGTGATTTATGTGATGTGTTTGAATCTGCTGCTGGTGATGGTGATTGCATACGTGTTATATGCTCTGTACCAGGAGCAGAAGGTATCTAAGGCCTGTTTTGTAATTAGGTGTAGACCCAAGAGAAGAAAGAACAGCTCTAACTCGACCCCAGAAATCTCTAGTGATGAGGAGAATGGAGGATCTGTATCAGTTAAAGTTAAAGCTAAAAAGTCCATGGGAAAGGCTGCTCTGAACGGTGCTGTTGGTGGTTCTGGCAATCAGCCAGCTGCAGCGGCAGCAGCAGCGCCTAAACATGGCGGCTCCCACACCCTCGGCAGCTATTAGCGAGGCAAAGCCATTTCCTCCTTCTTCTTCAGCAGGGCCGGAAGTGTCCTCCACAGCAGCTGATCCGTCTCAAAACCTGTCAGCTTCTGTTAAGCCAGCTGTAAATTCAAACACAGCTCCAGTTAAGCAGGTAGCTGTTTTAAAGACGAGAGGTGGAAAGACCAAAGCTGATTCAGAAGCTGATGCTGGTGAGGGACCTTCTGCTTTAAGAGACCCTGCTGAGGAGGAGGAGAAGGTTTGTCTTAAAGATATAGCTGAGTTATTGAGATCATCACTGGATGGAGATGCAGGGCAAATTGCTGATAGCAGAAAAACTAGAGGTGGTACACCTGACCTTAAAGAGATTCTTAGGAGAGTGACAATAAGATTAATGGGGCAACAAGTTCAGGAAGAGGAGGCCACAGGAAGAGGAGGAGACAGATGATATTCTGGACGGTTCGTCCCCAAGAGAAGAGCTGAGGAATGTGTGTAAAGATTATATCAGAGCAGATAAGGAGCCAATCCTAGCTTGGCTTGGTAGATGCTACGATACAGGTGCTCCAGCTCTAATGGTTGGAGACAAGTCAGCAGCTCAGCTAGGAACTCTCTCAAAGGATAATGGAATAGATAGACACCTAGGCAGGACTCTCGGTAAGGTGACTCTGTGGATACGCCTTTTAATGGCAACCCTCATGAGATATCCTTCCCGAGATGATCTCCCATGGAATCCTAAGCCCTGGACTACCATAGAGGAAGGAATTAAGCGTCTGAGAGAATTTGCTGTTAGAGAGGTACTCTATGGTGGCCATGAGACTCTGAATCCTGATGAAATTCCTGTAGGAACCGGTCTTGCTAAAAAGCTCATCAAACTTGCTCCTCCTAATTATGCAAATATTCTGGCAAGCAGAATTGTGGCAAGAAATGATGGCGGAGCTCCTCCTACGGTTGGCCAATTCACTGATCAGATGAGACAATTGGAGGACAGCATGACACGTGTTTCATTGGCTTCAGCCATTGAAACTCTGTCTGGGAAAATTGAGAATTGCATGAAAGAGCTGAAGGATGAATTTAAAAACACCATATCCCAATTGACACAGAGAGATAATTCCAATTCTTCCTCCAGATGGATACAGGTTTCCTCTGTGAGGAACAGACGTCCTCGAAGGATGTCATTCCAAAACAGGGCATTCCAAAACAGATCCAACCCAAAACAGACCACCAAGGCAATCACGTGAGAGTATTTGGATACCTCTGCGTGATCAGTTTGGTGAGAACATGAACAGATGGGATGGGCAACCAACTGCTAATCTTTTCAGGAGACTGAGGGAACTGCAAAGTGGCAGAGCCCGAGGTAGCAATACCAGAAGGGTAGCTGTTACTTCCACAGTTCCCCCGGACAACTCTAGTAGCTCCAACAGTGGCTCCAGTTCTAACACTGCACACTGTGCTCATTGCACATGTGGGCATGTTCCCCATAACTAGGGGTGCCCTGCCTCCCGCCAGGGGGAGGAGAGGGGTAACAGAGATAACAGAATCTATTGGGATGTGTCCATCCAGTGGCCTGGCACTTCCCAATTTCAGAAGTACAGGGCCTTGGTTGACACAGGGGCTCAGTGCACCATAATGCCATCAAATTATCAGGGATCAGAAGCTATAACTATTCTGGGAGTCACTGGTGGATCTCAAGAGTTAACTAAGGTGGAGGTTGATATAAGTTTAACTGGTAAACAGTGGAGGAAGCATACAGTTGTGACCAGACCTGACGCACCTTGTATTCTGGGAATTGATTTTCTGAGAGAAGGGCGTTTCAAAGACCCTAGAGGTTACAAATGGGCTTTTGGAGTGGCATCTGTAGAAATTGATGGACAAAAACTGAAGCTGTCTGTTAGACCTGATCTTTCTGATGAATCTGCAGTTGTGGGACAACACAAGATTCAGGACATTAAATTGCCGGTTGCTTCTCAGCCTGTGCATCAGAGACAATACAGAACCAACCGTGACTCTGAGTTGCCCATTCAGAATCTGAATCGCCAGTTGGAGAGTCAGAAAGTCATCAGCAAAACTCATTCCCCTTTCAACAGTCCAGTGTGGCCTGTGCGAAAGCAGAATGGAGACTGGCGTCTGACGGTCGACTACCGAGCTCTGAATGAAGTAACTCCACCTATGAGTGCAGCAGTACCAGACATGATGGAACTCCAGTATGAGCTGGAATCCAAAGAGGCTAAAGGGTATGCTACCATAGACATTGCTGATGCCTTCTTCTCTATTCCCATAGCAGAGGAATGCAGGCCTCAGTTTGCTTTCACCTGGAGAGGAATCCAGTACACTTTCAACAGATTGCCAAGGGGCTGGATCCACAGCTCCAGCATCTGTCATGCCGTGATCCACGATGCTCTGGAGAAAGGTGGTGCTCCAGAACACATCCAGTTCATCGATGATAGCATCATCTGGGGTAAAACTGCTGAGGAAGTCTTCGAGAAAGGTAACAAAGTCATTGACATTCTTCTGAGCGCAGGTTTCGCCATCAAGCGAGACAAGGTGAAAGGACCTACCAGAGAGATCCAGTTTCTGGGAGTGCGGTGGCAGGATGGACGCCGACACATTCCAGTGGATGTGGTGAATAGAGTCTCTACCATGGCCAATCCCATGAACAAGCAAGAAACTCTACGTTTCTTGGGGAGAGTGGGATTGTGGAGACTGCACATTCCTGGATACAGTCAGATTGTGAAACCTCTGTATGATGTGACTCGAAAGAGAAACAATTTCCACTGGGGACCTGAACAACAAGCAGCCTTTGACCAGATAAAGCAAGAGGTGGTTCAAGCAATGGGTCTGGGACCTGTCCGAGATGGTCCAGACATTAAGAACATTTTGTACACGGCTGCAAGTGACAATGGTCCAACCTGGTGCTTGTGGCAAAGAGCTCCAGGTGAGACACGTGGACGACCTCTTGGTTTTTGGAGTCGAGGTTACAGAGGTTCAGAGGCTAATTATACTCCAACAGAGAAAGAGATTCTAGCTGCCTATGAAGGAGTGAAAGCAGCTTCTGAAGTGATTGGAACTGAATCACAACTTCTCCTAGCTCCCAGATTACCAGTTTTGAATTGGATGTTCAAAGGCAAGGGTTCCACACCACATCATGCAACAGACTCTACCTGGTCTAAGTGGATGGCTCTGATAACACAGAGAGCTCGCATGGGAAATCTTGAGAGACCTGGTCTAGTGGAGGTGATCTCAAGTTGGCCTGAAGGTACCAACTGTACTAAACCTCCAGAGGAGAGAGAAACTCGTGCTGAGGAAGCTCCTCCTTACAATGACCTTTCTGATGATGAAAAGCAATATGCTCTGTTCACAGACGGTTCCTGTCGGCTGGTCGGGAGCAAGCGAAGGTGGAAGTCTGCAGTGTGGAGTCCAACACGCCGAGTTGCAGAGGCAAGGGATGGAGAAGGAGAATCCAGTCAGTTCGCAGAGGTAAAAGCTGTCCAGCTAGCTCTGGACGTAGCTGAACGTGAGAGGTGGCCAAAGCTTTATCTCTACACCGACTCATGGATGGTAGCCAATGCTCTGTGGGGTTGGCTAAAGAACTGGAGAAGGAATGGTTGGCAGAGAAAAGGAAAGCCTCTTTGGGCAGCTGACCCGTGGCAGGGCATTGCTGATGGAATCGAGAGAATTCCAGTGAAGGTGAGACACATTGATGCTCACATCCCTAAGAGCAAAGCTGCTGAGGAACAGCAACACAACCATCAGGCAGATCTAGCTGCAAGAGTTTCTCAAGTAGACATGGACTCTGATCTTGATCTCGACTGGAAACACCGAGGTGAGATATTCTTAGCTCGGTGGGCTCACGATTTGTCAGGACATCAAGGCAGAGATGCAACCTACCAGTGGGCACGTGACAGATCCATAGACATTTCCATGGATGCTATCACACAAGTCATCCATGACTGTGACATTTGTGCTGCTATTAAGCAGGCAAAGAAACTTAAGCCCTTATGGTATGGTGACAGATGGTCCAAGTACAAGTATGGTGAAGCTTGGCAAGTTGACTACATCACTCTACCACGTTCTCGTTCTGGTAAGCAGTATGTGCTTACTATGGTAGAGGCAAACACTGGATGGTTGGAAACTTATCCAGTTCCACATGCAACTGCACACAACACCATTCTGGGTCTGGAGAGACAAATCCTGTGGAGACACGGAACTCCAGAGAGGATTGAGTCAGACAACGGAACTCATTTCAAAAGCATTCTTGTAAAGGGCTGGGCCAAAGAGCAAGGCATTGAGTGGATATTCCACATCCCCTACTATGCACCAGCTGCAGGGAAGATTGAACGCTACAACGGTTGCTGAAGACCACTCTTAGCCATGGGGGGTGGATCTTTGAAAAACTGGGAAAAGCATTTAGCACAAGCAACCTGGCTGGTAAATAGTAGAGGTTCAGTGAACCGAGCTGGACCGGCACACTCAGATCTGCTACAGAAAGTAGAAGGTGATAGAGTTCCTGTTGTTAGGGAAAAGAATCTGTTAGGTAAAACTGTTTGGGTGTTTTCTCCCTCAGGAGAGGCTAAACCTGTCTGAGGGGTGGTTTCAGCTGAAGGTCCAGGTCACACTTATTGGGTAATGCAAGAGAATGGTGAAATTCAGTGTATTCCACAAAGAAATCTAACTTTAGCTGAAAGAGTTTAATTTCAGAGTGTTGTACAGCTACATCGTGCCCAAAGGAAGAATCCTTGAGGAATCCACGGTGCACGAACCCTGAGAGCCCTGAGAGCCCTGAGTCAACTGAGAGTCCCTGTTGTCCTGTTTCCCTGCTTCCCTGTTTCCCTTTTCTTCGCTTCGTCTGCAAAGAGACAAACTGTTTTCCATTTTTCTTGTTTCTTGGACTTCTGAATCATCTACACTGGAGGATAGCCGGAATGGACTATCAACTTTACTTGCAAATTGTGGATATTGTTTCAGACAGTATGAACAGCCAATCAAATTGTTTAGAAGAGGTGGATTGTGACTGGTTGAGGCTATGCCTTTAAGAAAGAGACAGCTGCTGAACACTCTGGCTGAATGTTTTTGATATTTGAACAAAGCCAAGATAGTCTAAACTAATTTCATTGGTAGATTGTAGAATGCAATTTTCAGTTTGGGTTCTGTTAGTTCAGTCTGGTCTGGGTTCAGGCTGGGTGCAGTCTGTGCTTCTCTGTCCTGTGGGCTGGACAGCTTCTCTCTTTCTGAAGCAGGAACGGCCTTGAGTTAACAGCTAACCAGATCAGAAAGCTAATTCTTGCATGTCCTTTTGAGCTAACAGAATTTTTCTTCCTTAATTGCCTTTCTCTCTCTCTCTAACCCTTTTTGGGGAAAAGGGGAGGTAGGGAGGGAGAGAGGGGGGTTCAGGGAATCACCCCTGATCGTCTGGAGGGAAAAGGCTTTTCTGCATTACGTTCATTGCTGTGTGATTCTGTATCTATTGTAAATATTGTATATGTGTGTACATATTCATTGCATTCCATTGATGCCTGTAAATGGAGCTTTCATCTGCTTTTCCGACTGAGCTGGCTGTGGTTTCTTTCTTTGTGTGTGGGGAGGGAACTTTCTCACCCTACCACACTTCCTTCCTTCCTTCCTTCCTTCCTTCCTTCCTTCCTTCCTTCCTTCCTTCCCCTTCCTTCCTTCCTTCCTTCCTTCCTTCCTTCCTTCCTTCCTCTTCCTTCCCTCCTTCCTTCCTTCCTTCCTTCCCTTCTTCCTTCCTTCCTTCCTTCCTTCCTTCCTTCTTCCTTCCTTCCTTCCCTCCTTCCTTCCTTCCTTCCCTCCTTCCTTCCTTCCTTCCCTCCTTCCTTCCCTCCCTCCTTCCTTCCTTCCTTCCTTCTTTCCTTCCTTCCCTCCTTCCTTCCTTCCCTCCTTCCTTCCTCCCTCCTTCCTTCCTTCCTTCCCTCCTTCCTTCCTTCCGTCCTTCCTTCCTTCCTTCCTTCCTTCCTTCCTTCCTTCCTTCCTTCCTTCCTTCCTTCCCTCTTTCCTTCTTCCCTCCTTCCTTCCTTCCCTCCTTCCCTCCTTCCTTCCTTCCTTCCCTCTTTCCTTCCTTCCCTCCTTCTTCCTTCCCTCCTTCCTTCCTCCTTCCTTCCTCCTTCCTTCCTTCCTTCCTTCCTTCCTTCCTTCCTTCCTTCCTTCCTTCCCTTCCTTCCTTCCTTCCTTCCTTCCTTCCTTCCTTCCTTCCTTCCTTCTCTCTGCCTTTCTTTCTCTCTTTCTCTGTCTTTCTTTCCTCTCTTAGAATAAACCAGGTTGGAAGAGACCTTTGAGATCATCACATCCAACCTATCATCTTCCACCACCTAATCAAATAGACCATGGCACCAAGCACCTCATCAAGTCTCCTCCTGAACACTTCCAATGATGGTGACTCCATCACCTCCCTGGGCAGTTCATTCCAATGGGTAATCACTCTCTCTGTGTACAACTTCTTCCTCTATGTACAAGTTCTCCCCAGAGTAGAGCAGAGTGGCAGGATCCCTTCTCTCCTTCTCTGGCCACACTGCCCTTGGCCTTCTGTGTTGTCAGTGACCATTGCTGGTCCTGTCCAGCTTCTCACCCACCAGCACTACCAAGGCCTTCTCTGCAGGGCTGCCCTTGACCAGGACGTATGAAGATGTATCCTAACAGATGTGATTCTGGACTGAAGCTCCACAAAAGAACAAATCTAGCTTGTGTTGTAAGATTCAGCTAGTTTCCACCAACAGAGAGTAATTAAATCATTGTGGCTTGAACAGAAGGATGAAGGAAAAGAAAGTGAAGTTGCAGATTGGCTCTCAGTTTGGTTTCAGAATGGAGCTGAACTTTAATAAAGAGACAAATTCAAGGCTGGAAAACACAAAAGTGAAAAGAGTTTCTTTCAAAAGCCTTCGTGTGGAGGAGCTTCTGTGCTCCTCAGAGCACTTCTTTCTTTTGGAGAAAAACAAGAGACAACTAGAAAGAAGGCATCATCTTCAGCACACTTGAAAGTGCTGGCTCAGTTCCCCAATAGAAGTGGTGCAGTCCTCACCTTCTGCTTCCTCAGGCCCTTGTGTACTTCTTGGTTATAGCACTTTAGTCAAAGTGCAGTTGGTGAATCTCACCCTGAAGAACTGAGAGAAATTCTGCTGCCTGGGGCACATGGAATGCTGGAGAAGACTAAAGTTCTTTGCTGATCTTTGGATGCCTTCTTTGCTACTGCAACAGTCAGGGTACAATCACACAGCTCTCATGGTTCTGGGGCTCAAAACAGGTACAGAGCCATGAAACAGTGCAGAAGAGAAAGACATTGAGGGCTTGGAGGAGGTCCAGAGCAAAGCAATTAGGCTGGAGAGGAATCTGGAGAACAGGTTTGGTGAGGAGCAGCTGAGGGACCTGGGGGTGTTTAGTGTGAAGAAGAGGAGGCTGCGGGGAGACCTCATTGCTCTCTACAGCTCCCTGAAAGGAGGCTACAGTAAGGTAGGGGTTGGGCTTTTCTCCCTAGTCTCAGGTGGTAGAAAGAGAAGAAATATCCTGAAATTGTGCCAGGGGAGCGTGAGGTTGGAAAGGAGGAAAAATTTCATTGCTGCAAGCTTGGATCATGGGATGGAGCACACTGCCAACAAGTGTGGGGATGAAAACAGGCTTGAGGGGAGAGTGCCATACCCTGGGAGGGGCAGGCCTGCTCTCAGGTGAACCTCATTGCTATAATGGGCTGCCCAAGAAAATGTCTAGGTTTCTTGTGAGAGTTGTTGCATTAAAAAGCAGAGGCAAGCGATCAGGGAAAAGAGAAAAAGAGCGATGCGTCGGGCTGCAGAGGCGCAGCCCCCAGCCTCCAGTCTCTGCCAAAAAGCATCTCACAAATACTATCTTTTCTTTCTATAGCTACACCATCTCCATATGCATTGCTTATGCTTAATGGAAGGCAGGGATATGATAATGAGTTCTAGCAACTTCTTGGGCTTCTTGAGTGTGCGTCGTCTTTGTGGCAGGGGTCACAGATGAGGCAGGGGAGGTCTTTCTCCTGTATCCTTTGAATAACTCATCTTCTCACACAGGCCCAGCTGCAGCACAGGCCTTGTCTAAGGTAAACATTCCATGGCTCTGGGAAGATTTGTATAAGGCTCCTCGTTAAAGTCAAAACAGTCTGAACATTTACCTTTGGTTCTCAAAACAAACCAACTGCCACTACCCACCCTGAATACTGCATTCTGTAACACAAATCACAAACCACTACTGCATTTGTAACACTCATGAACTTCAATAGATGCAATAACTCCATGTAGCAGGACAGCCAGACAGCTGGCTAGAAAGTCATTCAGCAGAAAAGGATTTGGAGATCCTGGTTGACACCATGCTGACCACAAGGAGGATGCTATAGTGGAGATGATGGTCAAAACCTCATTGGGCTGTAGCAGCAAGTGTGTAGCAAGCAGGGCAAGGGGAGTGATTATTCCTCTCCATTTATGATGTATGAGACCACATCTGGAAACGGTCTGACTTTGAATTCTCTACATTGACATACTGATGTGAGTTTTGTGTACACACCCAAGATGGTTAGAGGATCGGAGCATATGATTCATGGAGACAGGCTGCAAGAATGGAGCTGAAGGGGGTGAAATCTGTTATTGGTATCTTTAGCATCCGTGGGAAGGTGTTCCCACTGGAATATTCCCTGGAACTTCCCTTCCCTAGATCTCATGCAACCTGGTCTAGTGGGAAGTCTCCCTGCCCATGGTGATGGGAGTTGGAATTAGAGGATCTTTAAGGTCCCTTCCAACCCAAAACTCTTCTGGGATTCTATGTAGGGAAGACAGCCCCTGACTCTTCTTGGAGATGTGTGGAATTTGACTAAAAGGCAAAAGAAAATAGTTGCAATGCAGGAACCTTTGATTGAAAATTAGGAACACTATTTACAATCTGAAGGTTCCAAGACAATGGAGCAGGAGCTCAGTATGGCTGGGGGACCTTAATTCCTGAAGATATTCAAAGCTCAGATGTACAAGGACATGAACAATCAGTTCTGATTGAGAAATCTGCTCCATCTCATGGTTTTGATCCTTCTCATCTTTGCAAGGCACCTAGCAGAAAGTAAACAGGAGAAGGGAAAAGAGAAGGGATTTATGTTTGGATACAAGACGAAGCCGTTTATCAGTCAGGCTGGGGCTATCCTGTCCTTCAGCAGCTCCACAAAGATGCCATCCAAAGTAGATCTGTTCAGTGAATGTTGCAGAGAAGCAGATGGACTTGACAGGCCAAGGTGAGTCCCTGAGTGACTTATGGTCACGGATCGGCAGATGCAAAGTGGGGTAAGCAGTGTGTCCTCAAGGCTCTGTATTTCAGCTGCAAGTGTTTGTGGATGGAAAGCAGGTGTTAATCATATGGAAGAGTTGGGCTCAGTAAGAAACTCTGCTTTGTTGGAAAGATAAAACCCTGGTGAAAAAGCTCACTGTTCTCTGAACTCACAGGTTCCCAGAATCCCAACATACTGGGGTTGGAAGGGACCTCTGGAGATCATCCAGTCCAACTTCCCTGCTCCAGCAGGGCACCCACAGCAGCTTGCCCAGGAGCACAATGTCCAGCTGGGGTTGGAATCTCTCCAGGAAAGGAGACTCCACAACCTCTCTGGGCAGCCTGCTCCAGGGCTCCAGCACCCTTACAACAAAGAAGTTTCTCCTTCTGAACATGCAGCAAGTCTCAGTGTCAAAACCAAAAAAAGGAACATTTTCTTTGTTCTCCGATGGCCTCAAATTTGGCTGCAGGGAGGTGGAAGAGGTTTTTGTGCCACTCCCCACAGTAGGATAAGAAGGCTGCTGGAAGGGTGTAAATCCCTGTGGCGGGGTGAGAAAGTTCCCTCCCCACACACAAAGAAAGAAACCACAGCTAGCTCAGTCGGAAAAGCAGATGAAAGCTATATTCACAGGCAGAAATGGAATGCAATGAATATGTACACTAATATACAATATTTACAATATATACAGAAATACACAACAATGAACACAATGCAGAAAAGCCTTTTCCCTCCAGCTGGCCAGGGGGGGTCCCTGGACCCCCCTCTCTCCCTCCCTACCTCCCCTTTTTCCCAAAAAGGGTTAGAGAGAGAGAAAGGCAATTAAGGAAGAAAAATTCTGTTAGCTCAAAAGGACATGCAAGAATTAGCTTTCTGATCTGGTTAGCTGTTAACTCAAGGCCGTTCCTGCTTCAGAAAGAGAGAAGCCGTCCAGCCCACAGGACAGAGAAGCACAGACTGCACCCAGCCTGAACCCAGACCAGACTGAACTAACAGAACCCAAACTGAAAATTGCATTCTACAATCTACCAATGAAATTAGTTTAGACTATCTTGGTTTTGTTCAAATATCAAAAACATTCAGCCAGAGTGTTCAGCAGCTGTCTCTTTCTTAAAGGAATAGCCTAAACCGGTCACAATCCCCCTGTGTCCTGCTAACCAGTATCCCAAAGGGACTTCTCTCAAGGAACTGAACTGGTAGGTTGGTGGAGTCCCCATCCCTGAAGGGGTTTCAAAGCTGTGTAGCTGTGGTGCTAAGGAAATTATTTGATGGTTTTCCCAGCCCATGAACAGTTTAGGTCACCGGAGTAAAGACCTGAGATCACAGGAGCCAGAACTTCACAGACCTGGGGATTTGCCCCTCCATGGTGTGTGGATTTCATCCATCTGAGCTGACTGGTCTCAGCCCATTTTCTGCCTGTGAGGTGGCTCCTTCAACAATAATTCTGTCAGGTTCCCAGTGCCACCATGGTCTCATTGCTTATCTGTCTCTAGCTGTGCTCAGCAGGTGCTGGAGTTGGAGCATGCAGAGAATGGGATGCTCCAGGACATCAGTGAGTATCTCTGCACAGCCAGACTAGTTCCTTCAGAGTGAGCATGGGGACTCTTGAGCAGACCTTCACTCCACAGTATTGTCCTTAACCTTCTGCATCTTGGATATGTGGAACAAGCTCCTCTCACCAATCTGACACCATCTGAGTGCAAGGAGCCTGTGTGAGAAGTTGAAGAGACTTGGGATGAAGGGAAATTATTCTCTTCCCTGTGTCACTTCGTACTCTTGGGACCCACATTTCAATTCTTCCTCTGTCCTTGCAGCTGAGGAGAGTCACCTCATGACTGCAGCACTGACACAGCAGCAGAATGGTAGCTGCGATATGCTTTTCCTTCTTTTGTGTGTCACAGGGAGGGGACACAGCTGCTCCCCATACTCTTTGTATCTCCTATCTGAATGACAAGTGTTGGCTTCCCCCATGGACAAAGATTCTGGGGGAGTGTGGTTGTCATTCAGAAGGTGGAAATTCAGGCCTGGAGTGCAGCACTGGTTGTCCAAACTCACTACCAACAGCATCTGCTTTGGCTGGAACCCATTGCTGTGAGGTTGAGTAAGAGGCAAAGCCCACCACAACCTTGCAGAAACCACGCAAGCACCAGGCAAGGAGGTGCCAAAAAGCTGGGCCCACTTCTCTAAATTACCCACCCCTGCAACCTGATGTTTTAAGATGCTGACATTCCTGCCAGGCTTAATTTTCTACTTGACAGAGAAAGCCAATGATAAAAGCTTTTGCCAGGGAAAGTGGAGAGCAATTTCTAGGCTGTTGGATTTGCTGTTCAAGTCAGCACCATTGTCACAGGTGGTGGAGAAAGCACTCAGACTGCAAACACACCCAGACAGCCCAGAGAATGCTGAGATCCTGGCTACCAGAGCAGCAAGGGGTAGAACTGGCTTGCATGGGTGTGATGATTACACCTTGTTTCTTAACCCTGCCACACACCAGAACTCAGTCCAGGTTGGAGCAAGCTCCCTCATGTGAAGGCAGCTCCCATGGCCTGGAGGAATTAGTGGTTATGCACATGACTGGGTCTGGATGGACCTTTCTTTCCATGCACAATTGTGCTGCTGCTGCTGCTGCTGCTGTGAAAGGCAGATCAGTGTAGCTGGTGGTCTCTGCATGCAGATGGCCCCACTGAGGTTCTTCCCAGCTGGAGAGGAGCAAGCAAGGGCTTGATATTGTGCAGGAATGGAGAGGTTAGACTCCAGTCTGCAGTACTGGGATGCAATCTGTAAGCAGGAGTCTTCACAAAGCCCCCACGTGGTTCTTGCAGTCTATTATAGACACCCTCACACAAGCTCTGTGCCATAATCCTTAGGGTAGATGGCAGTGGATCCTGTAGTGGGTGACCACTTGGTTCTCATCAGGGAGGCCTGAAGGGAATAGCTCAGTTCAAAGGGGAGGAGAAAATTTTCTTCTTGATGATTGAAGACCAAGCTGGGACCACATTTCATCCTCACTGGAAGCCAGCTCCCAGAGATTTTCAGGGCATGAAGCACTACCCAACCAGGTAGCCACTAGCAGAAGCTCCGCTGCTCTGGGCTTCACATGCAAAACTTGCTCTGAATCTGAACCCAGGACTTAGTGAAGCCTTGTGTAACCTTCCTCCTTCATCTTCTCCCATCCCTTGTGCCTGCCTCAGCAGTTTACTCTCTTCAAGGTCTTGTGACCCAAATGCTGGGGCCACTGGGTTCCTCCTATTTTCCTGCTATGGAGTTAGATAGTAGCTCCTGCCAAGGGTAAAACAGGGCAAATTCTGTGGCAAGCCAGAGTCTAAGACATTATTGCAAAATAACTTTTCTAGAACATCCAAATACAATACAATACACCAGGTAGGAAGGGACCTTCAAGATCACTGCCTCCAACCATTCAACCAATCCAACCCACCTAAACAACTGAACCATGCAAGCAATCACCCCATCAAGTCTCCTCCTGAACACCTCCAATGAAGGTGACTCCACCACCTCCATGGGCAGCACATCCCAATGGGCAATCACTCTCTCTGTGTAGAACTTCTTCCTAACAGCCAGCCTAAACTTCCCCTGGCACAGCCTGAGACTGTGTCCTCTTGTTCTGGTACTGGCTGCCTGGGAGAAGAGACCAACCTCTGCCTGGCTACAACCTCCCTTCAGGGGAGTTGTAGAGAGCAATAAGGTCTCCCCTGAGCCTCCTCTTCTCCAGGCTAAGCAACCCCAGCTCCCTCAGCCTCTCCTCACAGGGCTTGTCTTCCAAACCCCTCACCAGCTTTGTTGCCCTTCTCTGGACACGTTCCAGCAAGTCAACCTCCTTCCTAAACTGAGGGGCCCAGAACTGGACACAGGACTCAAGGTGTGGCCTAACCAGTGCAGTGTACAGGGGCAGAATGACCTCCCTGCTCCTGCTGGCCACACTGTTCCTGATGCAGGCCAGGATGCCATTGGCCTTCTTGGCCTCCTGGGCACACTGCAGGCTCATGTTCAGCCTCCCATCAACCAGCACCCCCAGGTCCCTCTCTGCCTGGCTGCTCTCCAGCCACTCTGACCCCAGCCTGTAGCACTGCCTGGGGTTGTTGTGGCCAATGTGCAGCACCTGGCACTTGGCTGTGTTCAATCTCCTGCCCTTGGCCTCTGCCCATCTGTCCAGCCTGTCGAGGTCCCTCTGCAAAGCCTCTCTGCCCTCCAGCAGATCAACTCCTGCCCCCAGCTTGGTGTCGTCCGCAAATTTACTGCTGATGGACTCAATGCCCTCATCCAGATCATCAATAAAGATGTTGAAGAGCATGGGGCCCAGCACTGATCCCTGGGGCACACCACTAGTGCCTGGCCGCCAGCTGGATGTGGCACCATTCACCACCACTCTCTGGGCTCAGCCTTCAGCCAGCTCCTAACCCAGCTCAGAGTTCTCCTGTCCAAGCCAGAGGCTGATAGCTTGGCCAGCAGTTTGCTATGGGGGACAGTGTCAAAGGCCTTGCAGAGCTCCAGGCAGACTACAACCACAGGCCTCCCCACATCCACCAGGCAGTCACCTGATCATAGAAGGAGATCAGATTAGTGAGGCAGGACCTGCCCTTCCTAAAGCCATGCTGGCTGGGCCTGAGCCCTTGGCCATCCTGTAAGTGCTGTGTGATTGCACTCAAGATGAGCTGTTCCATAACCTTGCCTGGCACTGAGGTCAGGCTGACAGGCCTATCATTCCCTGGCTCATCCAACTGGCCCTTCTTGTGGATGGGCACCACGTTGGCAGCTTCCAGTCATCTGGGACCTCTCCAGTGAGCCAGGACTGCTGAAAAATGATGGGGAGTGGCTTGGCCAGCTCATCTGCCAGCTCTCTCAGCACCCTAGGATGGATCCCATCCGGTCCCATGGACTTGTGGGGGTCCAAGCGGCTGAGAAGATCTCTAACTGCCTCCTGGAACTGAGGGAAACTGCAGCTCCCTGGCTCCTTCTGCCAGCTCTGCAGGCCAGCTGTCAGGAAGACATTCTGCCCTGCTAGTAAAAAACGAGGCAAAGAAGGTGTTAAGCACCTCTGCCTTTTCCTCATCCTTTGTTACAACGTTCCCCTCCGTGCCCACCAAGGAGTGGAGGTTGGCCTTGCCCTTCCTCTTGCTATTGAAGTATTTATAGAAGGACTTTTTGTTGTCCTTCACAGCAGAGGCCAGTCTAAGCTCTAAGTGGGCTTTTGCCTCCCTCATTTTCTTCCTACATGTCCTAGCAACATCCTTAAACATTCCATGGGTTGCCTCCCCTTTCTTCCAGAGATGATACACCCTCTTTTTTTCCCTTAGTTCTGTTAGAAGCTCATTGCCCATCCAGGCTGGCCGTCTGCCCCGGGGCTCATCCTCCGGCACACTGGCACAGCCTGTTCCTGCACCTTCAAGAGTTCTGCCTTGAAGCAGCTCCAGCTCTCCTGGACCCCTTTCTTTTTAAGGGCTGTTTCCCAAGGAACCTTCTGAGTTAGTTCCTTGAGTAGCCTGAAGTCTGCCCTCTGGCAGTCCAGAGTGGAGGTCTTCTTGCTGCCCCTCTTAGCTTGACTGAGTACTGAAAATTCAATTATCTCCTGGTCAGTGGCCCCTAAACACCCTCCGACCACCACATCCCCCACCAGCCCTTCCCTGCTGGTGAAGAGGAGGTCAAGCAGAGCCTTACCCCTGGTAGGCTCACACAGCACCTGGGATAAGAAGCTGTCCTCCAGGCACTCTAAGAACCTCCTAGACTGCCTCCTCTCTGCTGTGCTGAGATCCCAGCAGATATCAGGCAGGTTGAAGTTGCCCATGAGAACGAGGTCAGGCAATCTTGAGACAGCCTTAAAGCTGCCTATAGAATGCTTCATCGACATCTTGCTCCTGGTTGGGTGGTCTGTAACAGACTCCAACCAGGATGTCTGCCCCGCTGGTCTTCCCTCTAATTCTCCCCCACAAGCACTCAACCCGATCATCCCTGATCTCCATCTCAGTGGCATCTAGTGCCTCCCTGATGTACAGGGCCACCCCTCCACCCCTTCTTCCTTGCCTGTCCCTCCTGAACAGCCTGTAGCCATCAATTGCAGCACTCCAGTCATGTGAGTTGTCCCACCACGTCTCTGTGAGGGCAACTACATCATAACTTTCCTGCTGCAACAAGGCTTCTAGCTCCTCTTGTTTGTTACCCATGCTTCATGCATTAGTGTACATGCACTGCAGCTGGGCTGCTGGTTTCACCTCTGGTTCTGGCTTATCACCCCCAGACTCCTACCTGAGGGGACTGGTTTCAGTGACCCTTCCCCCTTCGAAGCTAGTTTAAAGCCCTGTCAATGCAACCTGCCAATTCCCTTCCCAGTATCTCTTTCCCTTTGGGGGACAGGCCATTCTCATGTACTGTGACCTTTCCCCTCCTCTGGGACAGATGTACTCCATCTGTTGCCAGCTGACCTGCTGCAGTAAAAAGTTCTCCAAGATCGAAAAACCCAAAATTCTTTCGACTGCAGCAGCCTCTGAGTCACTTGTTGACTACAGCTGCTGACCTGTTCCTGATGGTATTCCCTCCAGCAGCTAACAGTATCGATGTAACAATTGTTTGTGCCCCTGACCCCTCAACCAGATCTCCCAGGGCCCTGAAGTCATTTTTGATAGCCCTAGGAGTTCTGGTAGCAACATCATCATTCCCTAACTGCAGAACCAATAAGGGATAGTAGTCAGAGGGCTGTACCAGACTGGGCAGCCTTCTGGTAACATCTCTAACCTCCAAGAAACAGCATGTGAGTAGCAAAGGAGGCTGAGGCAGCTACTCAGCATTTCACCTGCTCTCCTGTCTGCTCTCTCACCATCTGCCCTCAGTTTATTTCAGCCTATTGCTTCTTGTTTCTTCTTCATTCACCAGAAAACCAGGGCCTTCAATAATTCTATATTAGGGGCAGCCTAATAAAAGTTAGCTCCTGAAGGACAGCAAGGTCAACATGAGTCAGCAGCATGTCTCCTACTGGGCTAGCAAGAGTGCAGTGAGTGGGTTGAGGAAGGTGATGAAGGGCAACTCAGAAGAGCTGCAGAGCTGGCAAAGGGTGTAGAGATCAACTCCTGTGATGAGTGGCTGAGGGAGCTGGGGGTGTTTACTCTGGAGAAGAGAGACCTGAAAGGAGGTTTCAGTGAGTAGGAGGTTGGTCTCTTCTTCCTAGTACTAGGTGACAGAAGTAGAGGAAATGGCCTGACATTGTACCAGGGGAGGGTTAGGTTGGAGATGAGGAAAAATTTCTGTGCTGCAAGAATGGCCAGGTGGAGGTATTCAAGAAGCATGCTGCCACGGCACTTGGTGACATGGTTTAATGGCCATGGCAGTGTTACTTTGATGGTTAAGCTCCATGCTCTTAAAGGGATTTTCTAACCCTATTGTATGATTTAGTTCTATTCAGCAGTTGTGAGATTGCATCTGAAGTGCTGCATCTATTTCAGGGGGCTGAGGCACAGGATGGCTGTGCTGGGATGCAGGGGAAGGCTGAGTGAGCTGGAATTACTTGCTGTGAACAAGGGAAGGCTGAAAGAGAGGCTGCTGCCAACTGCCTGAAGAAGGTTATAGAGGAGCTGGAGCCTGGCTCTTGTTGGAGATGCATTGCAAGAGGACAAGAGGCAACAGACACAGCAAAGAGGAGTCTCACTAAATGTAGGGGAAAACAAACATTTCAAAATAAAGGAGTCTCAGCCCTGGAGCAAGGACACAGGGAAAGGTGGTGTCTCCATCCCTGGGATACTTGAAGCCCTACTGCAGCTCTGAGCATGGTCCTCTGTCTTTGATGGTATCCCTTCATTGAACACGGTTTGGACTAGAGACCTCGGGCAGTCCATCCTGACATGAATTATTCTACAGATCTGTGACTTTCAGACTGTCTGGAGAGAAAAATGAAGGCCTGATCTCAGCAGGGGTGAGTTTGCTCAGCTGCTAAGCAGAGAGGAAGGGCTTTCTTGGTGTACTGTCCCAGCTTTACACTTCATCTGTACCTTTCCTGCAGGATGTGGGGAATGAACTGATTCAGTCACAGATGAAATTCAATTAGGCAGCCTCATGAATATTTCAAGAGCCGGAGATGTGCTGTGCAGGGCACCGCTTGGCCAGCTGTGCAGAAAATCCCTTGTAAGTCTTTAATACAACTTTATGAGGCAAGGAGCAGCAGAGCACTGGTGTGATGGAGATTTTTTTTTTCTCTGTGCTCCTCCAGGAAAGGGAGCAGTGCCTGTGACCTAAGATAGGGCTGAGATGGAGAGGACACAGGGCATCAGCCTGGCACTATCCAAGCTGGACCATGTGTGTAGCATGACCATAGGTGTTAGAGTAGGGCTTCCAGCAGGACAATCTCACTCTAGTCACTTTTTCTGCAGAGACAGCTTGACTGTGTGTCAGCTCTTGGCTACTGGGAGCAGTATCTAAGTGCCAGGTTTTACACATTGGCCACAAAAATCCCATATAGTGTTACAGGCTGGGGTCAGAGTGGCTGGAGAGCGGCCAGGCAGAGAGGGACCTGGGGGTGCTGGTTGATGGGAGGCTGAACATGAGCCAGCAGTGTGCCCAGGTGGCTAAGAAGGCCAATGACATCCTGGCCTGCATCAAGAATAGTGTGGCCAACAGTAGCAGGGAAGTCATTCTGCTCTGTACTCAGCACTGGTTAGGCCACACCTTGAGTCCTGTGTCCAGTTCTGGGCTCCTCAGTTTAGGAAAGATGTTGAGATGCTGGAAGGTATCCAGAGAAGGGCAACAGAGCTGGGGAGGGGTCTGGAGCACAGCCCTGGGAGGAGAGGCTGAGGGAGCTGGGGTTGCTTAGCCTGGAGAAGAGGAGGCTCAGGGGAGACCTTCTTGCTCTCTACATCTACCTCAGGGAAGGTTGTAGCCAGGTGGGGGTTGGTCTCTTTTCCCAGGCAATCAGAACAAGAGGACACAGTCTCAAGCTGCACCAGGGGAAGTTTAGGCTGGAGATGAGGAAGAAATTCTTCCTAGAAAGAGATTGGCCATTGAGATGTGCTGCCCAGGGAGATGGTGGAGTCCCCATCCCTGGAGGTATTTAGGAGGAGATTGGATGAGGCACTTAGTGCCATGGTTTAGTTGATTAGATGGTGTTGGGTGATAGGTTGGACTGGATGATCTTGAAGGTCTTTTCCAACCTGGTTAATTCTATTCTATTCTATTCTATTCTATTCTATTCTATTCTATTCTATTCTATTCTATTCTATTCTATTCTATTCTCTACCAGGGCTCCAGGGCTTTGCCACCCTCAAAGTAAAGACGTTTCTCCACATGTGTGGTAGTGCAAAGATTTAATCCTCCCACCACATAAAGCACAGCTAAACTCAGTCGGAGAAGCGAATGGAAAGCTGTATTTTACAGGCAGAATGAAATGCAAGGGATATATACAAAATGCACAGGATTTACAGGAGATGCAAAAATATACAGGAAAGAACATGACACAGAAACACCCTCCCGAGGAGAATCCCCCACCGGGTTCCCCCAAACCCCTCTCTCTTTCTCCCCTTTCTTGTCCAAGGCTAATTGGAAAAAAAGATTAAAAGAGAAATGGATATTAAGGGAAATTTCTTTAGTGCAAAGCTTTGTTAGAGAAGTAAGCTTCATATCTCATCAGTCCAAGGTCAGCAGCATGCACTCCAGCCAAGAACAGAAGAGAAAAGCAGAACAGATTGTAAGTTCTTAAAGCAACATTCTTCTGATCTGTCAATGAAATTAATTTAGAATTATCTTTGTTTTCCTTTTTACACCTAAACATTTCAGCTGGAGTGTTCTGTAGCTGTCTTTTCTTACAGGCACAGCCTAAAACTGTCACAACATGTTTAGATGGAACTTCCTATGTTCCAGTTTGTGGCCAGTAGTCTTGTCACTGCCGAGGCCTACCTGGGAATAATTGGTGTTTGTGCCCAGCTGCCTGGGGGTGTCTGGGAATGCTTAGTGTTTGAACAGAAGCTCCCAGGTGCATGGTAAGAGTAGTGGGCAACACAGATCTGTAGGTTTCCTCTCTTTATGAAACTAGAACAGGGACAGGAATGTATTGAATGTTTTGACATCCTGAGTGTGGTGGGTTAATGCCCTTTTCTGAAAACAAAAAAACAAAGCAGGGTGGAGGGCTTGCAGGTACTTTTCACTCCCTGCAGGGTGTTTTCCCCTGGGAAGCTGAGTCTGTTCCACTCCCCCCTACCTGCCCAGCTAAGGTATAAAAAGCAGGACATCGTAGCTGTTGGCCCCTTTTTTCTGGCTCCTGTCTCTGCTGGATGAGAGCTACTGCATCTGCCCTCCTGCTCCTCTGCCACGTGGTCGGACCTGATCCTTCTCCCTGCTGCCTCTGTGCCTCCTCAGAGAAAGGCTGGTTTTGTATTATTCTCTTGTTTTTGTCCCCCTCCCATCCATCCTTGTTCCTTGCCCTTGTAAACCTTTTCCTGTTATTGTTATATATATATATTGTTTAAAGACAACTCTTTACCTCTCTACTTCCAAGCCGACACCAAATTATTGTTTGGTGGATTTGCTCCTTCCTTTTCTCCCCTCTCTGTTGGGAGTGAGTAGGGAGGGGGAGTGGGGGAGAGATTCTCAGCCTTGCCCCCACCTGAGCTCTTAACTTCCAGTTAAGGCTCAAACCACCACACTGAGCTAACTGCAAAAGACCTTCAAGCTCTCTTTTGAATGCTAATGGACCTGAGGAAGATGTAGAAGAGGAAGGTTATTGGTGGACAGGGGGCGTGCAACCCTCTGAGCAGGCTGGGTGAGGAGTTACATAACTCGATTGTGAAATATGGGAGAGACTTTGGCTCCAAGCCCCAACCCAGCCTCCTGTGATGTCCTGGCCCCACGGCACAGGATGCGGGACCCTCAAAAACCTGAAGATTGCTACTAGGGGCAGCTGTTCTCTGATCCAACAAGACAAGGTTTAGTCTCCCAGGTTCTCCAGCCTCTGCAGGCCTGTCAGCCCCAGTAAGGCAAGGTGCCTGGGGCACACTGGAGAGCAGTCCCCCAGTGTTGGTCAGATCCTCTTCACAGCTCTCTCTCACCTCTCCATCTCTTAATGGAAATCACAATTCAGGGTTTTTCTCTTGCAAGGTGTGATGAAGAAGTTATTAATTTATTAATTTGAAATATTAATTATATATATATAAATTTATTATTAACATTATCAATAACCAATGAATCACTATTTTATATACATATTCTAGTGAACGATTGTGAAATACATCCCTGGGAGGTGGTGGAGTCACCATCATTGGAGGTGTTCAGGAGGAGACTTAATGGGGTGCTTGGTGCCATGGTGTAGTTGATTAGGTGGTGTTGGATTGGTTGATAGGTTGGACATGATGATCTTGAAGGTCTCTTCCAACCTGGTCTATTCTATTCTATTTTATTCTATTCTAAATAGTGGTCTAATATTTATAATTTGGACCCAATTAGAATATTTACAGAATTACTTTCTATTAATGAAGGGTGCAATGCTGCTGCTTGTCCACCGATGGTGACTCAATGGGATGCTGGTGGCTGCTTAACTATATACAGAGAATTACAATGTGTCAGAGGCTTGAAATAGAAATATTACTCTGCTAGACGTGGGTGCTTGGAACCAAATGTCAGTGAGTGGAAAGCATGGGGAAGATACTCTGTGTCCTTTGTTTGTGGCGAGGTTAGGTTCTGGCAGACTGCTATTGCAGGGCTGGCTCCTGGGCTGGTCTGGGTGGCAACACTGAAGGCAGCCTTCTCCCTCCCGCAGCAGCAGAAGGTAGGCTAGCCAGTAGGCAGATTCCCTTTGCAGAACTCAGGTGTCTCACGCTGGACAGCAGGCAGGGCTGGTAGTGCTGGTCCCAGGATGGGGTCGACCCTGCAACAACAACCTTCAGAGCTGATGTGGATGGCCCTGGGGAAGAAGTGTGGCTGTGTGGAGCAGCGACTTCCCCTTTGCTTGGCTTGAAGGAACAGGTGGGACACTATTGGTGTGGTCCTGGAGCACAGGGCATGGACGGTGCTCTGGATTCCCCTGAGGTTCACAGGGTACAGAGGGGTGGCAGTGGTGGCTCCTCTTCTCTCCTGCAATGGCGGGGTCACGCAGGCATGTGGTTAAGTGCTGGTCCTGCTTTCTGAGCAGACACACAGGGTTGTGCAGCTCATTAGTCTGCTGCTTAAGGCAGCCTGGCCTGCATTAGGAATAGTGTGGCCAGCAGGAGCAGGGAGGTCATTGTGCCCCTGTACTCTGCACTGGTTAGGCCACACCTTGAGTACTGTGTCCAGTTCTGGGCCCCTCAGTTTAGGAAGGACATCGAGACACTTGAACATGTCCAGAGAAGGGCAACAAGGCTGGAGAGAGGCCTTGAGCACAGCCCTGTGAGGAGAGGCTGAGGGAGCTGGGGTTGCTTAGCCTGGAGAAGGGGAGACTCAGGGGTTACCTCATTGCTCTCTACAACTGCCTGAAAGGTGGTTGTAGCCAGGAAGGGGTTGGTCTCTTCTCTCTAGCTACCAGCACCAGAACAAGAGGACACAGTCTCAAGCTGTGCCAGGGGAAGTTTAGGTTCAAGGTGAGGAGGAAGTTCTTCATGGAGAGAGTGGTTTGGCATTGGGATGTGCTGCCCAGGGAGGTGGTGGAGTCCCCATCCCTGGAGGTGTTCAAGAGGGGATTGGATGTGGCACTTGGTGCCATGGTCTAGTCATGAGGTCTGTGGTGACAGCTTGGACTCGATGATCTTTGAGGCCTCTTCCAACCTTGGTGATACTGTGATATGATAGGGAGCGGTCCTGCAAGGTCAGCCCAGCAGGGCCGGTGGGGCTGGTCCCAGGATGGGGTCAGTCCTCAGAGTTGGCTCGCTCAGCAGGGCAGGGCGACGGTTCCTGGTAGGTGGGCTCAGAGGTTTCTGATCTGGCACGGTGGCAGGTGGGGCTGGACCCAGCAGGGTTTGCCCTGCAGCAACGGGCTCCAGGGCTGGCGTGGATGGCCCTGGGGAAGAAGTGTGGCTGCATGGAGCAGCGTCTTCCCCTTTACTTGGCTTGAAGGAACGTCAGGACCCTCTTAGAGTGGTCTCAACTTTGGAGAACAGGCATGGACAGTGCTCTGGATTTCCCTGAGGTTTGCAGGGCACGGAGTGACAGAAATAGTGACTCCTCTCCCGCAATAGAGGGGTTACGCAGGCATGCGATCCTGCTTTCCGATCTGACACACACAGGGTTGCGTCCGTTCATTGGTCTGCTGCTTAAGGCTAACGCAGACATGAGGACTGCCAGACTCAGCTAAGTCCCTTCCCCGACAGTTGGGCAGATCTTACCCTTGGGGGTCCAGTCCTCTTGAGACATGGTGGGGTCTCCCTCCCAGTCAATTAGACTGGCAGTATGATGCTGGAGCTTCTCAGGCTCAGTGAAGGTCCCTCCTCTGGAGATACTCTAAGGGCTAAGGCTCAACGGGCCTGCCTGGATGCGGGCTTCTTGTTGTGCTGAGGCTACTAGTTTGCTTGTGTGTATGAGGGAGAAGACTGTAACAGCAATGAGCTCAATGGCAGAGGCTAAGGCACAAGTTTTGTCCTCTCGAGCAAGGAGAGAGAGCAAAGTAAAAGAGCGGGCAACCTGTTTACCAACTGGGGTAATACTTACAGGTTCCTCGAGGCTAGGCTTGGCCAATGGGCACTCTGATAAACAACTGGCTTCAGCCTATAGGAAGCATGAAGCTAGAATTATGCCATGCTTGGTATTAGCAGGAGCATCCCATGCGCTGGGTGCGTGCAGCAATCCGTGCCGGCCTGGCCTTTAAACAAAGGAGGGGGAACTCATGAAAGGAGGGGGAACTTGTCCACATGCTGGGACAAGATTCAATATCTGGGCATAATGTGCCTTCACCACAGCCTCTTAAGTCAAGTCATCTGCTCCTGCACCCTGGGGAACTTGGCTACATTGGCCTTTGAAGAATCCTCTCCAGGGTAAATAATTCTCCCACTGGACTCCAGAATGAAGAGAGAAATGCTGCCCTTAGCTGGAGAAGGGACTGTCTAGGAAACAGACCTTGTAGAAATTAAATAGGTAAGTGCAGCAGGTTCTCCTGTGCAGCTGCTGAAGTTGTGGCAGGGTCAGGCCAGGTCACTGTGAGGTATGAGCTCTGTCAACAAAAGAAATGTCACATCAGCCTTGGGTGAACACACTCAGATCAACAATGGACATTGGATTGACTCAGCTGCTGTCAGGATGTCCTCTTAGAAGATGGATGGCTTCAGAGGCAGAATTTCTCAATCCACTTGTATGAAGGATTCTCTTCACAATTCAAAAGGAGGTTCAAGCAGATTTGCTTTAAAATTTATAACCCATCATCTGTATCTCTTTTGTTTCCCCAACGAAGCAAGAGGCAGCCAGGTGAAATATTTCCCAAGCCTGTCTGGACCTCACGCTGTTGCTCAGACCCTCCACACTCAGCAGCCCTCCTGCTGCTGGGGCCCATAATTCTTGTCTCTTCCTGTCCCTGGCACTTACTCTGGTTGAGCCAATATAATCCAGGGCGAGATCATCATTTCTGTCAGAAATCTCCAGACACCTCAGCTTTGATAGCTGCAGGTATCGTTTGTCTAGGATGGTTTCCTGTCCTAAAAGCTCAAGTCAGGAAAGAATCTCTTGCACTTGCAGGCTGGAGGAGGATAGGGAATGGACACCCATCTCTAACCCATTGTCTTTTCACAGAATCACAGGGTTGGAAGGGACCTCTGGACATCATCCAACAGAGAGCCACAAGGATGATTAGGGAACTTGAGGATCTCCCCTATGAAGAGAGACTGAGTGCCCTGGGGCTGTTTAGTCTTGAGAGGAGAAGACTCAGAGGGGATCTCATCAATGTGTTTAAGTATTTGAGGGGTGGGAGTTAAGTGGAGGGGGCCAAGCTCTTTTCAGTGGTATGCACTAATAAGACAAGAAGCAACAGATTCAAGCTTGAGCATAGAAGATTTCACCTCAACATGAAGAGAAACTTCTTTGCAGTGTGGGTGATGGAGGCCTGAGCAGACTGCCCAGAGACTCCATACTCTGGAGACTTTCAAACCCACCTGTATGCATTCCTGTGTGGACTACCCTAAGTGATCCTGCTTTGGCAGGGGGGTTAGACATGATGATCTCTTGAGGTCCCTTCCAACCTCTGATGTACTGTGATACTGTGATCCAGTCCAATCCTCTTGACAGAGCAGGTTCACCTAAAGCAGGCTGCACAGGACAGCACTAAGATGGGCTTTGAGTGACTCCAGAGATGACTTCAGAACTTTTCTAGGTAGCCTGTTCCAGTGTTCCACTGCTCTCAAAGTAAAGAAGTTCCATCTTCTGTTTAGATAAAACTTTCCATGCTCCAGTTTGTTCCTATTGTCTCTTGTCCTATCACTGGTACCACTGAAAAAAGCCTGGTCCCATCCTGCTGAAACCATGGATGAGATCCCCCCTCTGACTTCTCTTCTCCAGGATAAGAAGCCCCAAGTCCTTCAGTCTTTCTGTTTTTCTTTGAAAGAGAGATGTTCTAGTTCCCTCATCATCTTTTTAGCCCTTTGCTGTACCCTCTTAAGCAGTTCCCTGTCTCTCTTGAGCTGGGGAGCCCAGAACTTGGCTCAGTAATGCACATGAGGCCCCACCAGGGCAGAACAGAGTGGGAGAACCCACCTTAACCTGTTGTCCACAATCTTCTTAATGCATCCCAGGAGACCATTGGCTTTCTGGGCCACAAGGTCACCTTACTGCCTCATGGCCATCCTGTTGTCCACCATAGCTCCCAGGTCTTACTTCCACAGAGCTTCTTTCCAGCAGGTCAGCCCTAGGTGCAGTACCCTATGCCTGCCCTTGCTCTCTCTCCATTGCCAAGCTCCAAGGCCACCAGGCTTGGGTTTCCACCCTTCCTCTGGTGTACATCAGCACTGATAAGCTAAAGGCAAACTGACAGAGTTCACACAGCATTTGGGCACCTAAACTTAGGGATCAGGTCTGGCACGTGGCATCAGGCACATGGCATTTAGACATGTAAACTTCCATCCTCCTTTGAGACCCTGGATACTACAGTTTGGAGCTATCCCAGAGATGCCTGAATCCCTCCTGCCATATATGTACCTGGTGCGAAAAGTCCTGGCAAGATACAGAGCTCATAGAGGAAGCTGATGGAATTCCTGCCTTACTATCTTGGTACTTACAACACCTCTCACCTGAACAGGAGAGCCACCAAACAGGCATGATGGCAGACACTGAGGCTTTTATCTGAAGGGAGTGAGACCTGGATTCATGTCCTTGTTAGGGTCTAACCTTGAGAAGTCCTGGGGTAGCAGCATTCTCCTGCCATCCCTTTCCATGGGATAACTATTGCTTACTGGGCCAGAGGGAAGGTCCTCCATGTGCTAGCTGGATGCAGTTTGAGAGCAGTGGGGAGGAAAGGCAAGGCACACCTGCACTTTTGACCTTGCCCAGTGAATATACTAAGTGGTTGTGAGTGGAAGCACTCCAGAAGATAAGCCCACCCTCTTCTTCAACTGGGCGTTTGTAGCAGGCAATCCTGGATCATTCATTTCCAGTCCTTTATTTACCAGCTGCAGACTCAGCACAACGTGGCATGCTCTCAGCAAGTCCTTGTCTTCTGGCCACATCCAGTTTTCCTGACTTCACTTCTTCTGTGAATGATCCTGGGGCAAATACAGACCTGGGCTTTTATGGTCTTTGGAAACGTGCTGGGTGCTGCCCCTTGCTATTTCTGCTGCATTTGGTTTATGGCTTAAACCCTGCTATCTGTGACCTCACTAGCAGAGTGTCTTGTGTCTCCAGCAGGATGAGCTTTTCATCTTAGGAAGGCATCTGGAGGCACAGGAAGCAGCCAGATCTTTATCTTTCTTCCAACACTCTGGGAGACTGCCTGGGTTGATCTTCATCTACTCAGCAACAGAAGATTAACAACTGGGATCTTCTCATGGCTCATCTCCTGTTGTTGCTGCTCATAGATGTGTGCACAGGTGATACAGAGGCATGGAACACTTTGGGTGGAAGGGCATTGCTGTGGCCTTCTCTGGCCCCACTCCAACAAGTCCCCTGTCTTTGCTGTACTGAGGACTCCAGTCTTCTCCTGTGCTCCCTGAAGGTAGGTGATGTGAAGGTCTCAGCTTCAAGTTTCACTCTTGATAGCTGGACACAGGGGCTTGCCCTGGTCAGGGGATAAGACTGGAGAGGTTCCAACCTCCCCTGGCCATTTGTGCTCCTGGGCAAGCTGCCGTGGGTGCCCCGCTGGAGCAGGGGGTTGGACTGGATGATCTCCAGAGGTCCCTTCCAACCCCTCCATGCTGGGATTCTGGGATTATCCCCATGTCTCTACTGCTCCCCAGCATATTGCCTGTGTTCAGTGATTCCTCTCCCACACCAGACATGTTCTTGAGGTTTGTTCTCACTAGAGCTGCCCCACTCCATATCAGACAATGAGGGTTTATTTCTGTGCAGTTGTTATTTGTGTTGGTGGGGAAACATCCATGGACTGCCTGGATGGAGAAGTTGTGGTGTGAATGATGGGCTCCTCTGTTCTCTCTTGTTTTCACCTTTCTTCCAGACTGTGGAGTGCAGAAAAAAAGACAGCAGCTACACAAATGAGATAGAATTAAATAAAATCATAAAAAGCCATAGAAATAGTGATTGCAATTAATGCCTGTTGGAAGTCATGAACTGAAGAGAAGTGTCAAGCTGAAGCACCTGGGAAAACCTGCAGCTGGCACAACAAAGGGATAAGAAAAATTAAGTTTGGAAACAAATGAAGGAATAAACCTGCTCTGAATTTGGGAAGAAGCAGGGTGAATAGTTCATGGGGATGACAAACTATTTTCTGGTACTGAAAATATTTATATCAAGAGGCATAGAAAAGCTGGGCTAAAGAGGCCTGAAAGAGGAAATTTGCTTGGCAGAGAGTGTCAAGTACCAACAGACCTGGGAATGCTGGGGAGATGGTTCATGGATTTATGGAATGGGTTGGGCTGAAGGGACCTTAAAGCTCATCCAGTTTCAAAGCCCTGCCATGGGCAGTGACACCTCCCACCAGCACAGGTTGCTCAAGGCCTAATCCTGTGGAAAGAGGTTGTTTTCAGATAGCTTTGGAAGGCTATAGGGAAGATTTGCCTTTGCTCGAGTTAGAGAAAGCTGTGTCTTGTCTGTGCCTCTGAGGGGAATGTAAACACCTTGTAACTGAAGGAGAGAAGCTGGGCAGAATCTGGTTGGATGTGTTAAAATATTGTTTTGTTATTTTGACCTACTGTATGCCTTAATTACATGTATGCCTTAATTACATGTATGCCAGTAGAAAATGACCAATGGAGATGTGACCCCTGTGCCTTCTGAGGGACTGGTTAACTCTGCTGTACAAGGCTGCAGCAGTTTGGGCCAGGTGCCCCCTGCTGTGCCCACTTGAGAAACACCTCCAGTGTCCCCAAAGGGCCCAGCCCAGCGGGTGGACACAGGAAGCTGTGTATTTCATCCCGTAATGTCCTGCTCCCTACAAAAGTCACCTGCAGGGTTTTGCACTTCCTCTTTCTTCCCTTGCCGCTACCTGGTAATGGGGGAAGCTGTCTCATGGCCTGTTGGGCTTGGCCAGGCCCAAGGCTGGGGGGAAGGACGATCTCCGATCTGGCCAGCTGAGATTAGCCTAAGAGTGGAGGAGGGGGGGAAGAAAGAGCCCTGGGGGGTTTGGGTGTACCCTCATGTGGGGATGGGATGTTTCTGGGTATGCTTTGGGCTCTCTTTTGTCACTGTGCTTGTGGCTTTCTGTAAAACATTCACTGCTTTTCCATTTAAACTTTCCACCACTATTTTTCGCAATCCGTTTGTCTGAGTTTCATTTTGCCCAGGGTGGGGCTTGGTCTTAACCTATCACAAACATAATAAAGGTCTTCACCTGCTTACATCTGGTCCAGGAAGCATTGCTCGAGGGGATAAGAATATCTGTCTAACAGCATCATCCAGCCTGGCCAGTTCGGCTCAATCGCCAGTCAGAACCGCTCCTTCGGGACAGCTCCGCTTGCCTTGTGAGTTTCTGCTGGGCTTTTTACCTTGCTTTCGGGGTTTAGCGGGTCGGGAGGACTCCTGGGGGGCAGGGATTGAGGCGGGCTCGTGCTCTCGCGAGCGTGCACGGGAGCGAGTGCCTGACGTCAGCCGCGGGAGATTTCAATCCCAGCCGGGCTGTGCGGGCGGCGCCAGTTCGGCTCAGTCGCTGCCTTGCGGCTGCTTGTGCGGGCGGCGCCAGTTCGGCTCAGTCGCTGCCTTTCGGCTGCTTGTGCGGGCGGCGCCAGTTCGGCTCAGTCGCTGCCTTGCGGCTGCTTGTGCGGGCGGCGCCAGTTCGGCTCAGTCGCTGCCTTGCGGCTGCTTGTGCGGGCGGCGCCAGTTCGGCTCAGTCGCTGCCTTGCGGCTGCTTGTGCGGGCGGCGCCAGTTCGGCTCAGTCGCTGCCTTGCGGCTGCTTGTGCGGGCGGCGCCAGTTCGGCTCAGTCGCTGCCTTGCGGCTGCTTGTGCGGGCGGCGCCAGTTCGGCTCAGTCGCTGCCTTTCGGCTGCTTGTGCGGGCGGCGCCAGTTCGGCTCAGTCGCTGCCTTTCGGCTGCTTGTGCGGGCGGCGCCAGTTCGGCTCAGTCGCTGCCTTTCGGCTGCTTGTGCGGGCGGCGCCAGTTCAGCTCAGTCGCTGCCTTTCGGCTGCTTGTGCGGGCGGCGCCAGTTCGGCTCAGTCGCTGCCTTTCGGCTGCTTGTGCGGGCGGCGCCAGTTCGGCTCAGTCGCTGCCTTTCGGCTGCTTGTGCGGGCGGCGCCAGTTCGGCTCAGTCGCTGCCTTGCGGCTGCTTGTGCGGGCGGCGCCAGTTCGGCTCAGTCGCTGCCTTTCGGCTGCTTGTGCGGGCGGCGCCAGTTCGGCTCAGTCGCTGCCTTGCGGCTGCTTGTGCGGGCGGTGCCAGTTCGGCTCAGTCGCTGCCTTGCGGCTGCTTGTGCGGGCGGCGCCAGTTCGGCTCAGTCGCTGCCTTTCGGCTGCTTGTGCGGGCGGCGCCAGTTCGGCTCAATCGCTGCCTTTCGGCTGCTTGTGCGGGCGGCGCCAGTTCGGCTCAGTCGCTGCTTTCGGCTGCTTGTGCGGGCGGCGCCAGTTCGGCTCAGTCGCTGCCTTTCGGCTGCTTGTGCGGGCGGCGCCAGTTCGGCTCAGTCGCTGCCTTTCGGCTGCTTGCACAAAAAGAAAAAAAAAAAAATTTTTTTTGTTTGCTTTGTTTTTGTTTTTTGTTTTTTGTTTTCACTCATACACTGCACCATGGTCATTACTCGGACCAAGGGTAGAAAAATAGCATCTACCCAGACAGAGTTGTTTCTCCAGCATGCTGGAGTCCAGGCTGCCAGCTGCGGAGAGTGCTTCAGCCTGGCAGTTGGAATAGAGGGAGAGGGAGAGGGAGAGGACGCCTGTGTCAGGTGTGAGCAGGTGAACTTTCTCCTCAGCCTGGTGGCTGACCTGAAGGATGAAGTGGCCAAGCTGAAAGAGGAGGTGTCTAGGCTGAGGTCAATAAGGGAAAGCGAACGGGAGTTAGACTTGTGGGAGAAGGCTCTGCAGATCTCCCCTGCTGAGGGCCGGGCCCCTGAAAACGGAGAGGGATGGACACAGGTCCCTGCCAAGGGTGGCAAGAGAAATCCACCCCGGCCCTCTCCTCCTCCTCCGCTGCCCTTGCATAATAAGTATGAGGCCCTGCAGGCTGAGGGCGGTGGGGATGAGAGGGCTGAGGAGCGGCCATCCAGAGGGGAGACCAGGGCCAAGCGGTCCCCGCCGGCTGTAACGACCAGCTCTGGGGAGCAGCCTAAGGCCAAGCCTAAGACCAAGCGGCCACCACCAGCTATAATGACCGGCTCCACAAAGAGAAGGAGAAGGGTTATAGTTGTTGGGGACTCTCTCCTGGGGGGTACTGAGGGACCCATATGTCGTCCCGACCCATCCCACAGGGAGGTCTGCTCTCTACCTGGGGCGCGGATAAGGGATATTGCAAGGGGAATCCCCAAGCTCATCGGTCCCTCTGACTATTACCCTCTACTGGTAATACAGGCTGGGAGTGATGAGATCGACAGGAAGGGCACCAGGGCAATTAAGAAGGAGTTCAGGGCCCTTGGACAATTGATTGATGGGGCAGGAGCTCAAGTGGTGTTCTGCTCAGTTCCCTCAGTGGCAGGGGAGTACGCTGAGAGGAACGGGAGAACCCACACCATCAATAAGTGGCTCAGGGAGTGGTGCCAGCGGAGGAACTTTGGTTTCTTTGATCATGGGCCTACTCTTACAGCACCCGACCTGCTGGGTCCTGATGGGGTGCATTTATCTAGAAGGGGCAAGAGAGTCCTAGCACTAGAGTTGGCAGGGCTCATTAGGAGGGCTTTAAACTAGGTCTGAAGGGGGTGGGTGAAGACATCGGTCCCTCTGCAGAGGTAAGAGTAGGGCACAAGGTAGGGTCAACTGAGAGGTCGGGAGCCCAGCTGCAGTGCATGTACACCAATGCACGCAGCCTAGGCAATAAGCAAGAGGAGCTGGAGGTCCTAATCCACCAGGGCAACTATGATATAGTTGCCATCTCAGAAACATGGTGGACAACACGCACGATTGGAGTGCTGCACTGGGGGGTTACAGGCTCTTTAGGAGGGATAGGAGAGGGAGAAGAGGAGGAGGGGTGGCTTTGTATATTAGGGAGACACTTTCTGCCTCTGAACTTGAGGTGGAAGATGAGGGAATTGAGAGCCTGTGGGTTAAAATCAGAGGGCAACCCAACAAATCTGACATCCTGGTTGGAGTCTGTTATAGACCACCCAACCAGGATGAGGAGATTGATGAATTATTCTATAAACAACTGGAGGCTGTCTCAAGACCATCAGATCTTGTCCTCGTGGGTGACTTCAATCTGCCAGATATCTGCTGGGAACTTAATTCAGCAGAGAGAAGGCAGTCCAGAAGATTCCTGGAGCGAATAGAGGACTGCTTCCTAACGCAGCTGTTAAGCGAGCCTACCAGGGACAGGCTCTGCTTGACCTGCTGCTCTCCAATAGGGAAGGGCTGGTGGGAGATGTGACCGTGGGAGGCTGCCTAGGGTGCAGTGACCACGAGATAGTGAAGTTTTCAATATGCAGGGAGATAGGGAGGAGTACCAACAGAACCTTCACCCTGGACTTCCGGAGGGCAAACTTCAGCCTCTTTAAGAAACTTATTTGTAAAGTTCCCTGGGTACCAACCCTCATGAACCGAGGGGTCCAGGAGGGTTGGACCTACTTCAAAAAGGAGCTCTTGAGGGCACAGGAACTGGCGGTCCCCATGTGTCGAAAGATGAGCCGGCGGGGAAGGCGACCGGCCTGGATGAGCAAGCAGCTCCTGGGGGAATTAAGGGAAAAAAGAGGCTGTATCACCTTTGGAAGGGGGGGAAGGCTTCTCGAGGTAGGTTCAAGGAAGTGGTTAGATTATGTAGGAATAAAATTAGAGAGGCAAAGGCCCAGTTAGAACTGAAACTGGCCACCTCTGTGAAAGAAAATAAAAAGCAATTTTACAAATATATCATCGCTAAAAAGAAGGGCAAGAAGAACCTCCACTCCTTACTGGACCTGGAGGGGAACACGGTGACCGAAGATGAGGAAAAGGCTGAGGTCCTGAACGCCTTCTTTGCCTCCATGTTTAACAGCAAGGCAGGAGTCCAGGATGAGTGGCCTCCTGAGCTGGGTAATAGGGTCGGGGAGCAGTGTAATGCCCCAGAAATCCATGAGGAATTAGTTCGGGACCTGCTGAGCCACTTGGACACCCACAAGTCCATGGGACCGGATGGGATCCATCCTAGGGTGCTGAGAGAGCTGGCAGATGAGCTGGCCAAGCCGCTCTCCATCATTTTCCTCCAGTCCTGGCTCACTGGAGAGGTCCCAGATGACTGGAAACTGGCCAATGTGATCCCCATCCACAAGAAGGGATGGATGGAGGAGCCCGGAAACTACAGGCCAGTCAGCCTGACCTCAGTGCCAGGGAAAGTGATGGAACAGATTATCCTGGAGGCAATAACTGCGCACCTGAAGGATGGCCAAGGGCTCAGGTCCAGCCAACATGGATTTAGGAAGGGCAGGTCCTGCCTCTCCAACCTGATCTCCTTCTATGATCAGGTGACCCGTCTGGTGGACGTGGGGAGGCCTGTGGATGTAGTCTATCTGGACTTCAGCAAGGCCTTTGACACCGTCCCCCACAGTAAACTGCTGGCTAAACTGTCAGCTCGTGGTTTGGACCGCAACACTCTGTGCTGGGTTAGGAACTGGCTGGAGGGCCGAGCCCAGAGAGTGGTGGTGAATGGTGCCGCGTCCGGCTGGCGGCCAGGCACCAGCGGCGTCCCCCAGGGATCGGTGCTGGGCCCCATCCTCTTTAACATCTTCATTGATGATATGGATGAGGGGGTTGAGTCAGTCATCAGCAAGTTTGCAGATGACACCAAGTTGGGAACAGATGTTAGTCAGTTAGAGGGTAGAAAGGCTCTGCAGAGGGACCTCGACCGACTGGACAGATGGGCAGAGTCCAATGGGATGGCATTTAATAAGTCCAAGTGCCGGGTGCTGCACTTTGGCCACGGCAACCCCATGCAGAGCTACAGGCTGGGGTCAGAGTGGCTGGAGAGCTGCCAGACAGAGAGGGACCTGGGGGTGCTGATTGACACCCACCTAAACATGAGCCAACAGTGTGCCCAGGTGGCCAAGAAGGCCAATGGCATCCTGGCCTGTATTGGGAATAGTGTGGCCAGCAGGAGCAGGGAGGTCATTCTGCCCTTGTACTCTGCATTGGTTAGGCCACACCTTGAGTACTGTGTCCAGTTCTGGGCCCCTCAGCTCAAGAAGGACATCGAGATACTTGAACGTGTCCAGAAAAGGGCAACAAGGCTGGGGAGAGGCCTTGAGCACAAGCCCTATGAGGAGAGGCTGAGGGAGCTGGGATTGTTTAGCCTGGAGAAGAGAAGGATCAGAGGTGACCTCATTGCCCTCTACAACTACCTGAAAGGTGGTTGTAGACAGGAGGGGGTTGGTCTCTTCTCCCAGGCAACCAGCACCAGAACAAGGGGACACAGTCTCAAGCTGTGCCAGGGGAGGTTTAGACTCGAGGTGAGGAGGAAGTTCTTCACTGAGCGAGTCATTCGTCATTGGAATGGGCTGCCCAGGGAGGTGGTGGAGTCGCCGTCCCTGGAGGTGTTCAAGGGGAGATTGGACGTGGCACTTGGTGCCATGGTCTAGTTGTGAGGTCTGTTGGGACAGGTTGGACTTGATGATCCTTGGGGTCTCTTCCAACCTTGGTGATACTGTGATACTGTGATACTGTGACTTCAACACCTCCAGGTATGGGACATCCAAAGCCTCCCTAGGCAGCCTGTGCCAGGCTCTCCCCACCCTCACTGCCAACAATTTCTTCCTCATCTCCACTCTCAATCTCCCCTCTCCCAGCTCAAATCCATTGTCTCTCATCCTGGCATTCCCAGCCCTTGTCCAAAGTCCCTCCCCAGCTCTCCTGGAGCCCCTTCAGGTCCTGCAAGGCTGCTCTGAGGTCTCCCTGGAGCATTCTCTTCTGCAGGCTCAACAGCCCCAACTCTCAGCCTGCCCCCCAGGGGAGGTTCTGCAGCCTCTGCTTATCTTGGTGGCCTCCTCTGGACCCTCTCCAGCAGCTCCAGGTCCTTCTTGTGTCGGGGGCCCCAGAACTGGAGGCAGTGCTGCAGGTGGGCTCTGAGCAGAGTAGAGCATAGGGGCAGAATCCCCTCCCTGTGCTGCTGCTCTCCCTGCTCTGGATGCAGCTCAGCACACATCTGGCTCTGGGCTGCCAGGGACCAGTGCTGGCTCCTGGGGAGTTTGTCACCAACTGACACCCCCAAGTTCCTCTCCTTGTGTCTGCTCTCTATGTCCAGAAGAGTGCTAACGGTCTGCCAAACAGCAGATGGACAATGTCTCTAGGCTTGAGAGATTGAAACCAATGATGGAAATACCATAAAAGCTGAGATGAGATTCTGTCAAGAAAAGGAGAATTTATTTAGCCCTAGTCAACAGTCTTAGAGAAAGTTGGTCTGATCTGATCGACCTGATCTGGTCTACTGGATCTCATCTTGGGTTATGGTATGTGAGATACACTGATAATGATCTCTGAAGAGGTGTTGTAAAGATATTTCATGAGAGTGAGAAGGAAAACCATCTCCCTCCAGAATAAAGCCCAGGCTGAAGGAACAAGGGATCCAGAGCCTTCTGAAGAAGGATCACAGAATCACAGAATGGTTGGAAGGGACCTCAAGGATCATCCAGTTCCAACCCTCATCAGGTTGCTCACAGCCACCTCCAGTCTGGCCTTAAAACCCTCCAGGGATGAGACTTCCATCACCTCCCTGCACAGCCTGTTCCCGTGTCTCACCACCTTCAAAAAGTTGGAACTGGATGATCTTTCAGGTCCCTTCCAACACAAACCATTCTGTGATCCTATGACGGCTTGCTTACTACCTGATTTCTAGCAGTATCTAAACTCCTTTTGCAGTTCCTTTGTAATATTTGCCTCCTTCTCGGGAATTCGGCTTCTCCTTTATCATGATAATATTTGTCCTCAGTTCTGCTTTCTCTTCATATCTCTGTTTTCTTTCTTCCTTGGTGAGGTTATGTCCTTAGCAGTATAAAGTCTGTCTGAGCGACCCAGGGCAGGATTTGTCCAACAGATTTAGGTGTCTTCAATGCAAATATTTACTTCTGAGAGAGTCTATATTCCCTTTATAGCTGACAGGAGCTCTAGGTGTTTTAATGTACGTTCACCTCCTCCTTAGATAGGCAGCTATGTTGGGGCAGATGAATCATGCTCCAGAAGAGTCTCTTCCCTCCCCTGGCTGTCAAGCAAGTTGAGGGTGACTAGCTCAGATGTTGTTTTCTACACCCAGGTGACACCAATCCCACTCTCTGGAGAAGAAACCCTCTCAGCCCTGAAATGAGCATTCTGCTTCCAGAAACAGTTTTCAGATTATCCTGAGGTTTTGTTTTGCATTGAAGTCATTTCATAGAGTCTCATGGTAGGAGTGGTTCTCTCACTGTCTGCTCTAAGTTTCAGATGTCTTCAGTCTGGTTAGGGTCTCTGAACCATGGTTTTTTGCACTTTCAGATGAATGGAAGGGCTGAGATCAACTGTATGAATGAAGTTCAACAAAGACAAGTGCTGGGTCCTGCACTTGGGGTACAACAACCTCTAGAAACTGCCATGCAGAAAAGGATCTGGGGGTGATGGGTCACAGCAGCTGAAGATGAGCCAGCAGTGCCCAGGTGGGCAAGAAGGACACCAGCAGCCTGGCCTGGAGCAGCAATGGTGTGGGCAGCAGGAGCAGGGCAGGGATCGTGTCCCTGCACTGGAAACTGCTGAGACCACTCCTTGAATCCTGGGATCAGTTTTGGGCCTCTCACTCCAAGAAGGACATTGAGGGCTGGAGCAGGTCCAGAGAAGGGCAACAAAGCTGATGAGGGGTCTGGAGAACAGTGCTGGGGAGGAGCAACTGAGGGAACAGGGGGTGTTCAGTGTGTAGAATAAGAGGCTGAGAGAGACCTCCTTGCTCTCTACAGCTCCCTGAGAGGAGGCTGCAGTGAGGTGGGGGTTGGGCTCTTCTCCCCTAGTCTCAGGTGATAGAAGGAGAGGAAAGAATTAAGCTGCCCCAGGGGTGGTTTAAGTTCAACATGATAAAACAATCTCTTCCCCAAAAGGGTTGTTGAGGTGTTCCAGAACCGTGTGGCCATGGCACTTGGGGCCATGGTTTAGTGGCCATGCTGGGGTTGTGTTGATGGTTGGACTTGATCTTAGAGGGCATTTCCAGACTTTATGACTCTATGATTCTATGCAGTGGGAAATGTTACATCCCAGTAAGTGGTGAACTGAAAAACAGAGCTTTCAGTCCCACTCAGTGCAGTGACCCGGGCTCTGTGTACAGTCAGAACTTGAAAGGTTCCTGCCTGTGATTTTGTTCCTTCCTTCATCCTTTTGGATTTCTTTCTGCTTTATTTCTTTTGTTCCTTCAGGCTTTTGTAAAATGACCATGGGTTTTTTTGCAACTCATCTGCCTCTCCCCAGCAGCTGACACTGCCTGTGATGTTCTTTATTTACTGAAGATGATACACGATCATTTCTTCAGCTTCTCAAAGGCTTCTCTAATTGTTAGTTGCTGTCCTGTCCTTGGAATATGCTTTTTTGATTTTCCCTTTGCACACTCCTTGCATTTTGATAACTCATCACCTTTCCCTCCCAAAGTCCTTCAGATGATCTGACACTGTCTTGCATCCAGGCAACTGCTGTAGGGTTGCTAAAAGAAGTGAAGATCTCGTCGTAATTCTCTCATAATTCTCTCACTCTTCTTAATTCTCTCAAAATCAGAACTCCACAAAACGACTCTGGAGTCTGCTCTTTGCAGTCTTTCTACCCGCTCATATGCCACTTCTCTTTCACACTGCTCTTTTCAACTATCACCATTCCCTTTTGCTCATTCTTCAAGTATCTCCACTAACCTTCATGAAAAGACAAATTGTGACTGGTTTAGGCTATGTCTTTAAGAAAGAGACAGTTGCTGAACACTCTGGCTGAATGTTTTTGATATTTAAACAAAAACAAGATAGTCTAAACTAATTTCATTGGTAGATTGTAGAATGCAATTTTCAGTTTGGGTTCTGTTAGTTCAGTCTGGTCTGGGTTCAGGCTGGGTGCAGTCTGTGCTTCTCTGTCCTGTGGGCTGGATGGCTTCTCTCTTTCTGAAGCAGGAACGGCCTTGAGTTAACAGCTAACCAGATCAGAAAGCTAATTCTTGCATGTCCTTTTGAGCTAACAGAATTTTTCTTCCTTAATTGCCTTTCTCTCTCTCTAACCCTTTTTGGGAAAAAGGGGAGGTGGGGAGGGAGAGAGGGGGGTTCAGGGAACCCCCCTGGCCGGCTGGAGGGAAAAGGCTTTTCTGCATTGTGTTCATTGTTGTGTATTTCTGTATATATTGTAAATATTGTATATGTGTGTACATATTCATTGCATTCCATTGATGCCTGTCAATAGAGCTTTCATCTGCTTTTCCGACTGAGCTAGCTGTGGTTTCTTTCTTTCCTTGTGTGTGGGGAGGGAACTTTCTCACCCCACCACACAAATCCTTACTTGAATTTCTTCCAATCATCTTCCATCTTACTGGAGAGCATCAGCTGTGACTGCACCCTTTGCTTCTCCACCTTGCTCCTCCCTCGCTGTCCTTTACTGTGTCTCTTCTGTGTGCACTTTTTTACTTTAACCTACTTCCCATGACACATTGGGGACTGAGATGAGGGTTAAGAAGATGAGTCAAAGAGAAGAAGAAGGAATTGGTAAGGTGTGGTGAAGGCACATTCTGCCCAGATACTAGATCTGGTCCCTGCATGTGGACAAGTTTCCCCTCCTTCAGGAGGAAGACAAAAGCCAGTGCATTAGCCAGGCCAACACACACTCAGGGCATGGAGTGCTTGTGTGATCACCAAGTATGGCATAGTCCCAGCTTCACGCTTTCTATAGGCTGAAGCCAGTTGTCTGTGAGAGTGCCCACTGGTCAAACTCAGCCTCGAGGAATCTATAAGTATTACCCCTGTTGGTGGATGGGTTGCATCCTCTTTCACTTTGTCTCTGTACTTGCTCGAGAGAGCAGCTCTCGAACCACAGCCTCTACCATTGAGCTCATTGTTGTTAGCTTCTATCATACATGCACGCATACTGAAGCCTCTGCATCGTGAGAAGCACTCTGATCATGAGGATCACTGCAGAGGGAGGACCTTCGCTGAGCCCGAGAAGCCAGCATTGCCACAGCCAGTCGTACCGACCGGGAAAGCCCACCTTGCTACCGGAGGACTGGACCAGCCCCCAAGGGTAAGATCTGCCCAGCTGTCGGGGAGAAGGGACTTACTAGAGACTAAGTCCGCATATACCTAGCCCCGCCATAGCGGGAGAAGAGCCGCCACGTGTGCCGCTCCAGGCCATGTAACCGCAGGGAAGACTAAAGCATTGGTTGTGCCTATACTGCACCAAACCCGGGACTGCCCCGATCGTCCCGCTGTGCCTTTAAGCCCAGTAACGGAGAAGCCGCAGCTCAGCACAGCCGCATTCTCTCTCCGAGGCTGTTTACCTCAGCCCCAAGATCCATCGCCACGAGGCCGGCCCCATAGCTATTGTTGTCCGACCGGGAACCTCTGAGCCCGCCTACCGGCAACCGTCGCCCCGCCCTGTCGTGCGAGCCGACTCCCAGGGCTGACCCTACGGGCCGAACCCGACCAGGACCTATCCCCATTGTCTGGAGGGAACTGACCGAGTCCTGAAGGGAACCTGCTTCCGAGCTAAGCCCAGGTTCCATTATTCCTTCTCCACTGCTGCGGAGAGAGGAGATAATACCCAACACCACCATTTCAAGTCTACTAGGAACCAGTCCAGCGGCAGTAGTCAGCCGGACCCCCACCTTGCTACAAACAACAGCTACAGAGTATCTCCCATGTGCTTTCCACCCACTAGCACTCAGTTCAAAGTATCCTCGCGTAGCACAGTCATCACTGATGCACAGAAAGATTGTAATATTGTTGTACATAGCCAGAAACCGCCCGCGTTCTGCCGAGTCGCCAACTAGTGGCCAAGCGGCGGAACTGCACCCTTCATTATATAAACATACAAATAGTCTGTAGATAGTTTAATTAAGTTCTAATCATAACACTAAGCCATTTATGGAATGTATTTCACGAACGTGCACTAGAACATGTATATAAGTTGTTGATTCATCGGTTATTAATAATTTGATAATTAATAAAAATAATATTTTCATAATTCATATTTCATATTCATAAAATTAATAACCTCTTCACAACATAAGGGAAGAAGGAATTCCTCATGAAGATGCCCAGAGGAAACAGTAGGTGACAGCACCCATTTCTATAGATTTATTGAACAGTGTGTCTTGGAAGAGACCTTCAAAGCTCCTCCAGTCCAACCCCTGCAGCCAGCAGGGACAGCCCCTACCACAGCAGGCTGCTCCCAGCCCCAAACAGCCTGCCCTGCACTGCTGCCAGCCATGGGGGGGCAGATCCCAGCTCTCTGGGCAGCCCGGGCCAGGCTCTCCCCACCCTCAGCACCAAACCTTTCTCCCTTCTCTCCACTCTCAGTCTCTCTCTCTGAGTTCCAAACCATTCCCCCTTGTGCTGGCACCACAGGCCCTGCTCCAAAGTCTGTGCCCAGCTCTCTGCTCAGCCCTTGAAGCACTGCAAGGCCACCAGAAGGTCTGCCTGGAGCCTTCTCCTCTGCAGGCTGCCCAAGGCCAACTCTCTCAGCCTGGCTCCCAGCAGAGGGCTTCCAGCCCTGCCAGCACTGCTGTGGCCTCCTCTGGCCCTGCTGCAGCAGGTCCCTGTCTGTGCTGAGGGCTCCAGAGCTGCCCCAGCACTGCAGGGGTGTCAGCAGAGCACAGCAGAGGGGCAGAATCCTCATCTCACAACCTACTGAGCAGAATTCCCCTTGCACAAAAATCCCACTGCTGTTGTCTCCCCCTGCCAATGAAGTTCTGCAGGTCCTTTCTCAGGTGGGTTTATTTCTCAGTAACACTTTGCTGTCTCAATTTCTCACCTGGGAGTTCACAGAAAGAAAATGTTTTGAAGGAGATACAAAGACATTCTATGGGCTGGTTTTGCTGCTTGGTTAGATGAGAATGTCCTTTCCTCAGTGTGGCAACCTGCATTCTTTATCAAGTTCGAAACCTCTTCACAGAGGTGAACTTGAGAGTATTTTGTAATAAAGCTGAATATTTGTATAACAAGATCTGTCTATCTGTGTCCTGGGAGAGAGATACTCGATATGTGAGCTTAGTGCAATTGCTTACTAAAGCAAGGAGTCATCTCTTTGTAACCATTAGTTATATTAGTTGGGGAATTACTTAGGTACCTGACAGCACTTGAGCAATTTTCTCACCAAACTCACAGAGACCAGAGAATGCCTTCTTTAATGATCATTCACAGTTTCAACTTTCTTTAATAATTAATTAGACTCAGAAAGGCTATTTTGAGACCTGGTGGGCTTTGCACTGAACATGAGGGTCTAATTTAAGGGAACGCATCAACTGCCTGTTAAGATCTGAGAGAAGTGAAGGCAGATCTCAGAAGACAGTTTGAACAGGGGAAAGACTTCATTTCAGAGATGCACAAACTCCTGAGAATCCCTCAACCTTTGGAATGTTAACAACATCTTCACTTGGCAGTGGAGCTGGCAGGGGCACGAGGCAAACTCAGTCTCCTGAACTTACCAGCTTCTGCTTAAGGACCAGAGGTCACTGCTGCACAATTTGTGTAATTTGTCTTGTAGTGGTTGTAGTCTGCTCTACTCCACCCCAGTGAGACCACAGCTCAAGGGAGCCAGCAAACTGCTGGAGAGAGAGCCCAGGGCAGGCTGCAGAGCTGCTGAGGGGCCTGGAGCAGCTCTGGGAGCAGCAAAGGCTGAGAGCCCTGGGGCTGAGAGCCTGCAGAAGAGCAGCCCCAGAGGGCAGCTGAGTAATGCTCAGCAAGAGCTAAAGGAGCTGTAGGAGGCAAGAGGATGGGGCCAGACTCTGCTGAGTGGTGCCCAGGGACAGCACAAGGGGCAGTGGGCACAGAGTGGAAGCCAGGAAGTTGGATCTGAGCATGAGGAGCAAGTTGTTTGTTGTGAGGGTGCTGGAGGCCTGGAGCAGGCTGCCCAGAGAGGTTGTGGAGTCTCCTGGTGTGGAGAGCTTCCAACCCCCCTGGTTTGTGGGCAAGCTGCTGTGGGTGCCCTGCTGGAGCAAAGATTGGACTGGATGATCACTAGAGGTCTCTTCCAACCTCATCATGCTGGGAGTCTGGGATTCTCTTTCACTGGGATTTCAGGGAACTGCTTGGACAAGGAGGGGGCTGGGCTCCTCCTTGTGAAGGGGAGACAGTGTGGTGGTTTGAGCCTTAACTGGGAGTTAAGAGCTCAGGTGGGGGCAAGGCTGAGAATCTCTCCCCCACTCCCCCCCTCCTCCCTCCCAACAGAGAGGGGAGAAAAGGAAGGAGCAAATTCACCAAACAATAATTTGGAGTGGGCTTGGAAGTAGAGAGATAAAGAGTTGTCTTTAAACTATATATATATATATATATATATATATATATATATATATATATAACACAATAACAGGAAAAGGTTTACAAGGGCAAGGGACAAGGAGGGATGGGAGGGGGACAAAACCAAGAGAATAATACAAAACCAGCCTTTCTCTGAGGAAGCCTGGAGGCAGCAGGGGGAAGGATCAGGTCCGACCACGTGGCAGAGGAGCAGGAGGGCAGCTGCAGTAGCTCTCGTCCAGCAGAGGCAGGAGCCAGAGAAGAAGGGCCAACAGCTATGAGGTCCTGCTTTTTATACCCTAGCTGGGCAGGGAGGGGGCAGTGGAACAGACTCAGCTTCCCAGGCGACAAATGCCCTGCAGGGAGTGAAAAGTACCTGCAAGCCCTCCCCCCTGCTTTGCTCTTTTGTTCTCAGAAAAGGGCATTAACCCACCACACTTAGGGAGGTCTATCAGCAGTACCACACTGCTTAGTGGGTGGTTACAGTGAGGACAGATGGACATGAGGAAGGGACAAGAAGTCCTGGTTGAGATTGCAGCCAGGGAATATCCTCACCAGGAGGGTACTGAAGTGTGGGAAGGGTTCACTCAAAGAGTCAGTGGAGACAAGTTGATCCTCTCCATCCTTTGGAGTTTTCTAAATCCATGGCTATCCTGACCTAAGGCTGGTGACCACCATGCTAAGAAGAGATGATGGAGTGCAGGCCTGCAGTGGCCCCTGCACACCCATGCTTCCATGTTTCTCTGATCCTTTCACTGGTGTTGCAGTGATCTGCTCCTACCTATCAGAACATCTTTCCCACGCTGGAAAGCTCTGCTAACCATTCCTCTGTGCTTGGAAACCAGTGACAGCACAGGCTGACCATGGAAGTTTTGGTCAGTTGTCCACATGGAGAGAAAGGGAAAGATTTCGTCTTCTCCTCAACATGCAAAGGCAGTGAGGCACAGAAAGATGAAGGTCTTTTAGCCAGGGACCAAAACTAGGAGTCCTGCCTTCCCTGGGAGACAAGGCAGAAGGAACAGGATCCAGAGGTCCTGTCTTTTAAAGCATGATGCATAGACTGCATCTTGTACAATACATTTCACATCAGGATGGATTTAGTCCTATTTAATTGCAGCCCAACAACCTTGTGGTGACCACTCTGATGTTCATAGGGGAAAGATGAACCTGAAGGGAACTCTTGCATCAGGCGAAGCAATGTTCTGGGAGATGCAATAACAGTCCTCAAGATTATAAAGATTCTCTCATTTTATGGCCTTTCAAGGAGGGCATCCTTAGCTGGCAGCTTGTTCTGGGAGAGCAATGGACATTGTGGCTTTCACCTTCTATGTGAGGACAAATCCAGCAGGAATCTCTCCTATGTGCAGGCAGGCAGGCTGGTGGCAGAGGGTTCTGGGTGAAGAGAATCATGGTGTAGAGGCACATTCTGTAAGGAGGAAGCAGTTTGTGTTGTCTGATAAGAACTCCTGTGGAGGGGAGCATAATCTGCTGTAAGACTTTATTATGCCTAATGCAATGGGAGAGTAAACAGGGCTGAGGAGAATTCAAATCAATTGCATCCTGCTCTCGACAGCGGTGCCAACCCGTCAGTAATTACTTGTTTGTTGTCTTCATTGTGACTCCCAACAATTGCAAGGTTGTTAATGCTCTGAGAGAATGAAATTACATATTCAATTTATTCTGCAAAGAAACAAATTACCAACAAGAGAAGAAGAGATTGATTTGCATTCTTGCAGTTGAGTTGGGGACAGACTCTTCAGTGGAGCTCCCTCCCTGCTGGCTCTCTGGGGATTTGGTGGTTGGCTTGCACTTGTGGTGGGCTTCCAGCTGAGCAGTGCTATCAGGTGGGAGCAACAAGCCCATAGACTAGACTAGACTAGACTAGACTAGACTAGAATACAATAGAATACAATAGAATACAATAGAATACAATACAATAAACCAGGTTGGAAAAGACCTTTGAGATCATTGAGTCCAACCTATCACCCAGCATCATCTGATAAACTAAACCATGCCACCAAATGCCTCATCCAGACTCTTCTTAAACACCTGGTTGGAGTCTGTTACAGACCACCCAACCAGGACGAGGAGGCAGATGAATTATTCTATAAGCAACTGGAGGCTGTCTCAAGATCATCAGATCTTGTCCTTGTGGGTGACTTTAACCTGCCAGATATCTGCTGGGAACTTAACTCAGCAGAGAGGAGGCAGTCCAGGAGATTCCTTTCCCAAAAAGGGTTAGAGAGAGAGAAAAAGGTCATTAAGGAGGAAACTCTTTTAGCTCAAAGCATGTGCAAGAATTACTTTTCTTATCTGGTTAGCTTTCTTAATTCAAGGTCGACTCCATCTGGCAGCTGTTGCTTCAAAGAGAGACTGAAACAGACAGGCCGACAGGAACAGACAGAACTCAACTGAAATTCAAACAGAACTAAAACTTAAAGTTACATTCTACCAATCTACCAATGAAATTAGTTTAGAATATCTGAATGTTTTTCAAAACATTCAGCCAGAGTGTTCCAGCCACTGTCCCTTTCTTAAAGGCACAGCCTAAACCAGTCACACACACCTTGAGTCCTGTGTCCAGTTCTGGGCCCCTCAGTTCAAGAAGGACATTGAGACACTTGAAGGTGTCCAGAGAAGGGCAACAAAGCTGGGGAGAGGCCTTGAGCACAGCCCTGTGAGGAGAGGCTGAGGGAGCTGGGGTTGCTTAGCCTGGAGAAGAGGAGGCTCAGGGGAGACCTTCTTATGGTCTACAACTGCCTGAAAGGTGGTTGTAGCCAGGAAGGGGTTGGTCTCTTTGCTCTAGCAACCAGCACCAGAACAAGAGGACACAGTCTCAAGCTGTGCCAGGGGAGGTTTAGCCTGGAGGTGAGGAGAAAGTTCTTCACTGAGAGAGTCATTCGCCATTGGGATGTGCTGCCCAGGGAGGTGGTGGAGTCCCCATCCCTGGAGGGGTTCAAGAGGGGATTGGATGTGGCCCTTGGTGCCGTGGTCTAGGCATGGGGTCTGTGGTGCCAGGTTGGACTCGATGATCTTTGAGGTCTCTTCCAACCTTGGTGATGCTGTGATACCTCCGGTGATGGTGACTCCAGGTTTGGGGGCAGTGTTGTTTGAAAGGACCTGTGGATGCTGGATGACAGCCAGCTGAACATGAGCCACCAGTGTGCTCACATGGCCAAGAAGGCCACCAGCATCCTGGATTGGATGAAAAATGGTGTGACCAGCAGGAGTAGGAAAGAAGTTGTGTGCCTGTACTGAGTATTGGTGAGGCCACACCTTGAGTACTCTGTTCAGTCTTGGGCCTCTCACTCCAAGAAGGGCATTGAGCAGGTCCAGAAAAGGGTATCAAAGCTGGGGAAGGGTCTGGAGAACAGGACTGGGGAGGAGCAGCTGAGGGACCTGGGGGTGTTCAGTGTGGAGAAGAGGAGGCTGATGGGAGACCTCATTGCTTTCTACAGCTCCCTGAAAGGAGGCTGCAGTCAGGTGGGGTTGGGCTCTGCTCCCTAGTCTCAGGTGACAGAAGGAGACGAACTGGCCTGAAATTGTGCCAGGGAAGAGTGAGGTTATGGCAATGGTGGCAATAAAGAGTGTGAGCAATCTGTCTGTATAAGTTTAGAGCCTGACATGGTGGTAGGCCATGCTCAGCATAAGTGCAGCAGTGGCTAGCAGTTTAGCAAAACAGTGCTGTGCCTGCAGCATGTAACTAAAGCAGGGCACTGGTAGATATCAACACAGAGAGTTATCTGGGAACAACAGGACACACACCTGCATCAACAACCTCGCCTGTTAGTAGTAGCTTGACCAATAATCTATAACAGTGCAGTGTGTGGTCACTCGTGGGGAACCAATGAAACTGTGCCAATGATGCTCCCTGAGTCTATATAAGCTGTAGAAGTTCCCTTAATAAAGGAACAGTACTGGTACAATAAAGGAGCAATGCTAGAACAACACTGGATCATATCGGTCCTCCGTATTGACTCCCTTCTCCATCCCCGACATGAGGTTGGAGAAGAGAAAAAAAGTCTTTGGTGCCAGAGTGGTCAGGGACTGGCACAGGCTGCCCAGGGAGGTGGTGGAGTCCCCGTCCCTGGAAGTGTTCAAGAACCATGTGGCCATGGCACTTGGGGCCATGCTTTAGTGGCCATGGTAGTGTTAGATTGGCAGTTGGATGACCTTAGAAGCTTTTTCCAGCCAAAGCAATTCTATGATTCAATGGTGCCCAGCTTGCTGGAGCTGTCTGGGCCTGTTATTCTCCTCCTTTTCCATTTTCCTGCAGGGAGGAGGGGCTGTTGGGGTCCCTGCAGGCACAGCACTGCTCCCTGACACAGTGCAGTGAAACTAGCCTGCACTGAGGTCATGGTGTGATATCCAAAGAGATACAGCTGGGACTTTGACCCAGATGTGTTTTGTGATGTGCAGAGCAGTCCAAACATGCTCTGGTGACACTGATGTCATGAGTCCAGACACAGTGAGCCTATCTAATGGCTGGGTGAGCAATACAGAAGAGGACATCCAAGCTGAGGAGGGCACAGAGCTTTAACAGCACCTCTTATAATTAAATATGGATGATACTTGAGCTGAGATGTAATTGAGACACCCAGTGAAAAAGTGTCTGTTCCAGGGAGAAGGTCATTGATATGGTGGCCAGGAGCAGGGATTTGGTCTGTAACCATACTTCAGATAGCTTGGAACCTGTTTGGCAGGAAAAGTCAGTGTACAGAGCAGTAAGAGATGGTCAAGGAGAGGGACATCTGTTCCTCTGGGAGGGAGAAAAGATGTTAATCTTACAGTGTCAGGCTGTGCTGCTAAGACTTGGACAGGCTGGACACTTGGGTGGAGGGGAACACCATGAAGTTCAACCAGGGCAAGTGTAGGGTCCTGTACCTGGGGAGGAACAACCTCCTGCAGCAGGACAGGTGAGGGGGGACCTGCGTAGAGCAGCTATGCAGAAAAGAACCTGGGAGTGCTGGGGGACAAGAAGTTCCCCAAGAGCCAGAAATGTGCCCTGGTGGCCAAGAAAGCAAATGGGGTTCTGAGGTGCATGAAGAAGAGTGTGGCCAGCAGCTTGAGGGATGTTACCCATCTTCTCTACTTCTCTGGACTCCTGGGTCCAGTTCTGGGCTCCCCAGTTCAGGAAGGGCAGCAAACTGCTGGAGCAGCCCAGGGCAGGCTGCAGAGCTGCTGAGGGGCCTGGAGCAGCTCTGGGAGCAGCAAAGGCTGAGAGCCCTGGGGCTGAGAGCCTGCAGAAGAGCAGCCCCAGAGGGCAGCTGAGTAATGCTCAGCAAGAGCTCAAGGAGCTGTGGGGGGGCAAGAGGCTGGGGCCAGGCTCTGCTGAGTGGTGCCCAGGGACAGCACAAGGGGCAGTGGGCACAGCCTGGCAGCCAGGAGGTTGGATCTGAGCAGGAGGAGCAAGTTGTTTGTTGTGAGGGTGCTGGAGGCCTGGAGCAGGCTGCCCAGAGAGGTTGTGGAGTCTCCTGGTGTGGAGAGCTTCCAACCCCCCCCTGGGCATTGTGCCCCTGGGCAAGCTGCTGTGGGTGCCCTGCTGGAGCAATGGGATTGGGCTGGGGGAGCTCTGCAGATGCTTTTCAACCCCCACCATGCAGGGATTTTGTGACTTAACCAGTGTGCAGACTGATTTGCTGAAGAATGTTCCTTTTTACAGCAGACCTAGCAAAACCCTTCTGCTGTGCTACAAAATGTTTGCTGCCCACACATAAAATCCCTTCACTCTCAGTAGCAAGGGCATGTTCTGGAGGATGCCATTTGCCAGCCCCTTCCTTCCTTCCTGCTCCCATTAGCTCACAGACCTGTGTTCTCTTGTACACTAACAAGGCAGAGACACCCAGCACAGGCACAGGATCACAGAATCACAGAGCACAGATGGCCAGGCTGGAAGGGACCCCAGGGACCATCTGCCCCAACCTCTCCAGCTCACAGCCCAGTTGCTGCTGGCCCAGCACCCTTTCAGGCTGAGCCTTCAAACTGCCCAGGGACTGCAGGGACCCCACCACTGCCCCTGGGAGATGATTCCAGTGTCCAGCTGTGCTCATGGAGCCCAATGCAGTGTCCCCAGCAGCACCTTGTCCCCAGCAGCCTTGGCTCTGCCATGGGACTCCTTGTCCCAAGGGAGTCTCCATGCTGCTGGTGGCCTCCCTTGATGTCCTGGTCCCTGGCAATGAGGTCTGCCCTGAGCCTTCCCTCCTCCAGGCTGAACAACCTCAGCTCTTTCAGCCTTCCCTCACAGGCTTCCAGGCCTCTCTTCCCATTGGTGCCCAGGAGAAGGGCCAACAGGCACAAACTGGAACCCAGAAAGTTCCATCTGAAGATTCATAGATTCACAGATTGTATCATGTTGGAAGGGACCCTGAAAGGTCATCTTTTCCAGCCCTCCTGCAGGCAGCAGGGACACCTCCAATTAGAGCAGGCAGCCCAGGGCCACAACACGTCTGATCTTGAATGTCTCCAGGGATGGAGCCTCCACCACCTCCCTGGGCAGCCTGTGCCAGTGTCTCCCCAGCCTCCCTGTGCAGAACTTCCTCCTGATGTCCAATCTAACTCTGCCCTGCTCCAGTTCCAAACCATCACCCCTGGGCCTATCCCCACAGCCCTTCTGCACAGTCCCTCCCTTTCAGATATTGAAATGCAGCTCTAAAGACTCCCTGGAGCCTTCCCTGCTCCAGACTGACCAACCCCAATTCTCCTCTCCCTGGTCACTGTCACCTTGCAAATCTCCTCCCTTTGGGAGTGGATTAACAGGAGGCTTTGCCAGGCTGGTGGGCACTGAGCTGGGCCTCCTGCTCTTTTTCTTTTTTGTAATAAGGGAGAACTGGGCAAGAGCTCCCCAGCACCGGGCACAGCTGCTCTGGAATGAGCACAGCCCTGCTGTCTTATTGTGTCATAAGGGCGAAGAACTCCTACGGATCATTGATGTGCTGTGAGGGAAGAGGCCAGGAATGGTTGGAAGGGAAGCATTGAGAAGCCGAAGGATCCACTCCTTTGCTCAGCCTTCATTTGCTGCCCTTGTTAGAGAAATTGTGCCTTGGTTAAACTTAAAATATGAGTGTGATTATCAAGCCCAAATATAAACCAACACGGAACAGAAGCTGCTACTCACAGCCAGGGAGAGCAGGAGCTTTACATAATTCCCATGGTGTGTCACACATTTCTAGGAAGGAGGAAAAAAGGTCTCGGTAAGAAACAGCTGACAGGGAAATCATTATGAGAGACTTTTATGCTCCCAGGGTAGCCTTAAATGAGAAAAATGTTGCTCAGGAAAGTAACAATTGCAGTTATTCAGGTCTAAAGGTTCCACATAGGTACCTGATGGGGTTTGGAGTAGTGCTGAATCAGGGCAGAAGAGGCAAAATATTTGCACAGGAGCTACCCAGAGAAAGCACTAAGGTGAGGCTGCTTTCATCATTGGAACAGCTCTGGCAGTAACCCCAGTCCTGGGCTGTACAGAAAAAGCTGAGAAAGTTGGGAAGAGGAGGCTGAGGGAGACCTCCTTGCTCTCTGCAGCTCCCTGAGAGGAGGCTGGAGCCAGGCGGGAGTTGGGCTCTGCTCCCTGGGATCAGGTGATAGAAGGAGAGGAACTGGCCTGAAATGGTGCCAGGGGAGGCTGAGGTTCGAAATGAGGAAAACTTTCTTTGCTGCATGAGTGGTCAGGGCTTGGCAGAGGCTGCCCAGGGAGGTGGTGGAGTCCCCATGCCTGCAGGTGCTCCAGCAAGCTATGGCCATGGCACTTGGGGGCACGGCACTTATAGAATCGTAGAATCAATAAGGTTGGAAAAGACCTGAGTTATCATCAAGTCCAACCTGTCACCCAAGACCTCCAGAGAACTAAACCATGACTCCAAGTGCCACATCCAATTCCCTCTTGAACACCTCCAGGGATGGTGACTCCACCACCTCCCTGGGCAGCACATCCCAAGGGCCAATTCCTCTCTCTGTGAAGAACTTTCTCCTCACCTCCAGCCTAAACCTCCCCTGGCACAGCTTGAGACTGTGTCCTCTTGTTCTGGTGCTGGGTGCCTGGGAGAAGAGACCAACCCCAACCTGGCTACAACCTCCCTGCAGGTAGTTGTAGAGAGCAAGAAGGTCTCCCCTGAGCCTCCTCTTCTCCAGGCTAAGCAACCCCAGCTCCCTCAGCCTCTCCTCACAGGGCTGTGCTCCAGACCCTCCCCAGCCGCATTAGAATCACAGAATTGTTAGGGTTGGAAGGGACCTCAAGGATCATCCTGACTCTCCTAAGCAGCTTGTAGCCCCCCAGTGCAGTGCTCCAGTCATGTGAGTCATCCCAGCACATTTCTCTAATAGCAATTACATCAGAGTCCTCCTGGTGGACCAAGACTTCCAGCTCCTCTTCTTTGTTACCCATACTGCGTGCTTTGGTGCACCTGCACTCCAGCTGGGCTGCTGGTTTCTCAACTACCTCTACTTTATGTACCTCTCTCTCCTCACCAGACTGGTTCCATCCCTTCCCCCTTCAAACCCAGTGAGTCCTGCCAACTCTTGTGCAGAGTCCTTTTGCCCTTTCTAGATAGATTCAGCCCATCTAGGTCCAGCAGGTCAGATGCAGTAAAAGTTGCCCCTTGATCAAAACCCCAAAATTCTGCTGCTGGCACCATCCCCTGAGCCAACTGTTGATGGTGTGGGTCCCCCTGTTCCTCTCAGTGTACACCCCTGCCACTGAGGGAAGTGAGCAGAGCACCACTTGAGCTCCTGCCCCACCAATCAATTGTCTGAGGGCCTTGAATTCTTTTTTAATCATCCAGGAGCCATGGTTTGATGGCCTTGGTGGGGCTGGGCTGCTGGTTGGACTGAATGACCTTGGAGGGCTTTTCCAACCCTAAAAATTCTATGATTCTATATATTGGCAAAATGAAGATGCCTTTAACCAGGCAATATGAATGGATTTGCTGCTCTTCAAAGTCAATCACAGCAAGTGGGAAGCAGGTCTCAAGTGAGTCTGGGTTGGCTGAGTTACTGGATAAGGAGGGTAAATCACAGCTGGACAGGTATCTGTAGGATGAGCCCAAAATCCTTCCCAGAAAATCACCTTCCCCAGGCTTGTTCTGGTAAAGGCTGCCAGGCTGTCAAGCTGTATGCTGAGGGCCCATGGCTGGTGGCCAGGAGGGACAGCAGTTGATGGAGGACTTCTTGGGAATTCAGATACCACCTGGGAAATGTCCATAGAAACTCTCAGCTAAGACTGGCTTGCATCATAGTCCTGCCAGGCTGAAGGAGAGGATCCCTCCCCCCACTACCCCCTGCCATGCCTCCCACCACAGGCAGCCAGGCAGCTGGTAACATAGAGCAGGGAGCCAAGTGGTGGGGCTGGGATCATCTTGCTTCACCCCCAGAGTGTGTGACCCAAACTTCTGTCCAGAAAGAGCTTAAACATGCATGGAAGAGAGAAAGGAACAAAATGGATTCATCTGCAGGGCCTGCCAAGCTCTTCTGAGAATGCTATAGAGGTGGGGAGCCACACAAAGCCCTGCTAATGAGACACCACAAAGACAAAGCCAGGCCTGCTGTGAAACCTGCAGCAGTGTTGGAAGGATCTGTGTATGGGCAAACTCAGAGAGGGAGAACATGCATTGCCTTCTCCTCTCCCTGCTTGAGTCTGCATGGTTTACCTGAGACAGTTTTTAAAGTCAAACATCAGAGTCATCTAACCTCAAGCAGGGTTCAGAGAGTCTTCCCAAATCACAGAATCATCGAATTATTGAATGTGTTGGGTGGGAAGGGACCTCCAAAGCTCCTCCAGTCCAGCCCCTGCAGCCAGCAGGGACAGCCCCAACCACAGCAGGCTGCTCCCAGCCCCAGACAACCTGCCCTGCACTGCTGCCAGCCATGGGGCAGCTCCCAGCTCTCTGGGCAGCCTGGGCCAGGCTCTCCCCACCCTCAGCACCAAACCTTTCTCCTTTCTCTCCACTCTCAGTCTCTCTCTGAGTTCCAAACCATTCCCCCTTGTGCTGGCACCACAGGCCCTGCTCCAAAGTCTGTGCCCAGCTCTCTGCTCAGCCCTTGGAGCACTGCAAGGCCACCAGAAGGTCTGCTGGAGCCTTCTCCTCTGCAGGCTGCCCAAGGCCAACTCTCTCAGCCTGGCTCCCAGCAGAGGGCTTCCAGCCCTGCCAGCACTGCTGTGGCCTCCTCTGGCCCTGCTGCAGCAGGTCCCTGTCTGTGCTGAGGGCTCCAGAGCTGCCCCAGCACTGCAGGGCTGTGAGCAGAGCACAGCCGAGGGGCAGAATCCTTCCCTGCCCCTGCTGCCCTCACTGCTGGGGCTCAGCCCAGGCCAGGCTGGGGCTGGGCTGGCAGTGCTTAGTGCTGGCTCAGCTCCAGCTTTCCACCCTCAGCACCCCAGAAATATGATGCTGTCCACAAATTCAACAAAGTGCAAAGTCAGCAGCAGTGTTTGCTTCAAGGTCCTGTGAATTTGGTGGTATCAGGACAGGCAGGGGATGGCCCAGGCAACCTCGAGCAGGATGGTTCCTTTAAGCAGAGTTTTGAGTCTGGTGCTTGCTCCCAGTTTTCATTTATTTATGCTTTTAATTCCCTCCTAGATACTGGGAAACATATTTGCATTTCATTAAAATGCATTTCCCCACTTAGTTCTGCATTCTTTCCTGGGAAACCTTCCTTCTGTCATTTCCTCCGGCCTGGAGCAGACTCAACATGCTGCAGCTGCTTTGCTTTAAGAGCCTCTTGAACCTCAGGGTTGTGCCTCTTGCTGTTTCTGAATCAATGAAGCACCTGACAAGGCTCAGGCCACCAGAGGCTCTCATCTAGTCCATGGATGATCACCTGCCACAAGTCACTGCACCCTGAGAAGGTACAAAGAGCAAGCACACGTGTTCAGCGGTCCCAAGAGCATGGACTGTAGGACAGGTGCAGGAGCACTGTGAAGGGGCTGAGGGTGTGACTCAGCAGTGACAAGGCAAGCAGTGCAGGGGCCAGACCAAGCTTTTGGCTTGCACAACCAACTCTTGGCACCGCTTCACCAAGGCCTAGTCCAAACTCAGCTACAGCATCTGCTGAGATCCAGAGTCCTTGAGTCCCACTGTGTACCCAGCACTGTCCCTGTATATGCACACATCCCTCCAGCTCTGATGGGCCTTGGCAGAGGAGCAGCTTCTGCCATCTCCTTTCTGAATAAGATACCATGTCACCTTCCTCCCACCCCACCCCACCCATAGATACATAGCTTCATAGATTCATAGAATGGTTTGGGTCGGAAGGGACGTTAAAACATCATCCAGCTCCAGCCCCCTGCCATGGGCAGGGACACCTCCCACCAGCACAGGCTGCTCAAGGCCTCATCCAGCCTGGCCTGGAACCCCTCCAGGCAGGGCACAGCCACAGCCTCCCTGGGCAGCCTGTGCCAGGCTCTCCCCACCCTCACTGCCAACAATTTCTTCCTCCTCTCCACTCTCAGCCTCCCCTCTCCCAGCTCAAAGCCATTGTCCCTCATCCTGGCACTCCCAGCCCTTCTCCAAAGTCCCTCCCCAGCTCTCCTGGAGCCCTTCAGGTCCTGGAAGGCTGCTCTGAGGTCTCCCTGCAGCCTTCTCTTCTCCAGGCTGAACAGCCCCAACTTTCCCAGCCTGTCATCTAATAATGACAGAAGACAAAGCCCATCAGAATGTTTATCCTGAGCCTCTCCTGCCTCTCCAAGGTCCTCTGCTGTGGCATGGTTGGCTTTAAAAAGTCAGTGCCCAGACAGGTTGCCTGTCTCCCTCTTGCCTTGACAAAGTTGATGGGTGGACCTTTGAAAACCCAGCCTGGAAGGTCTGATGAAGCTATTCCTCATTTCTCTTCCCTGCTGCAAGAGTAATTTTTGCCCTAAGACAAGTGCAAGTGTTCTCCTGAACTCACCCTATCTCTGCCATCTCCTGGACTCAAGATGTTGATCTTCCCTCTGCCAAGTGCTAAAATCTGAACACTTCACTAAATGTACAGCTGCACCAGCTGGATTGGAGCAGGAATGTGGAAGCTCGTGGAGGGAGGGCAAAGCCCAATGTGATTAACTAAGGAGGATTAACTAAGAGTCAGAGCCACTTCTATTCCTGCCTAGCTCACATGCAGCTCAGCTTCTCCTCCTTCCCTGGAGACTTGTCCCAATGGCAGCTTTTAACATGCAGAAAAGACCAGATGAGCTGGGAAGATGCAGTGGTGAAGATGAGAAATGGGTAGCCAGGCATGAACATATCTCTCCCAGCACACAAGGGGCTGAGATTGCCTTGTCTCTGAGATCCAGCTCTGTGCTGGTTCTGTAGGTGAAGGGCAGAAGGTGTCTGTCCCTCGAGAGCCACAGAGCACATTGTGTCAGGAGCTAAGTCATAATACAGTAGAGAAAACCAACCAGCAGTTGCCTTAATGGTTGTGTTAATTACCTGAGTGTCTCCATTCTCTATCAAAGGCACCTAATCAGAGGAGAAAGCTGAATACATGTTTTTAGATGCCTCATTACAGGGTCTGCAGAGAGCTGGGTGCACTTTAATGAGCAGCTTTATTAGAGGAAGAGAGCCAGCATGTCCTGCAAGCTCCAGGTCTGCCCAGGACAGACAGCAGGTGATGGGGAAAGATGAAGTCTGCGCAGCCCCGAGCTGTATCAAGGCAACTTCTCTATTCCAGACCCTCCTCCCCTTTGATGCTGCTCAGCTACTGCAGTTATGGAGATCATGGAGAGAGACAGATAGATATGGGGATGATTTGTGGTGGGTGGTTTTATTCCCCTTTTGGTCAGGCACTGCCACAGGCTGCCCAGGGAAGTGGTGGAATCTGGAGGTGTTCCAGAAACCTGTGGCCATGGCGCTTGGGACCATGGTTTAGTGGCCATGGTGGTGCTGGGTTGCTGTTTGGACTGAGTGTTCTCAGAAGGTTTTGCCAAGCCAATAAATGCAGTGATTCTGTGCAGCTGTTCCAGTCAGTTCTTCCTGACTGAACAAAAAGGGCACATCAGAGGGGAAACGCCCTTGCACAGCTTTAACCCAGGTGCTGCCTCTGATGTGTCAGCAATAAGGACCTATTAAGGGTGATAGAAATGTTGAGCATTGAGGGTGTGGTGAGCTCGTGGGAAGGGACAGTCGCAGAAAATACAGGGACATGAACATTTGTTGCTACCTTTACTCTGCTGGGCCTGAGCACTGATTGCCTTAGCTGACATTCTGAGCCCTCACGTGGGAATGGTCTCTGCTTGACTTTCAGCCACTTCCCACTCGTTCAGTGTCTCCCAAGTGACCTTTGAGGACAGCTCATTGTCCTGGTGTGAGCTGGTGCATAACCTCTCCTGCTCAGAGCTGTCCCTGCCCAGCTCAGGCTCTGCTCACTGAGGCACTTTCTGCACTTCAGGCCAGCTTGGCACAGCCAGGGGCTGCTGCTAGCAGGGAGCAGCTGACGGGGACAGCTCCTGCCAAGGGCTGGGCTGCAGAGAGCCTCTGCCTTGCACTTGCTCCTGGCCACACCAAGGGCACTGCCACAGCTTGTGCCACACCTTGGGGGCAGGCAGGCAGAGGGGGCTCCTGTGGGGAGGAGCAGACAGCACAGGGCACCCCTCAGCTGCCCACCAAGGGAGTGCAGCCCATGGATGGCATCCTCAGGGGCAAGCTGAGGGATCCCCAGGCCCAAGCCTCTTCTTCCCTGGCTGCTGTCCCAGCAGGACTCTGTCCCTTCTGCCTTCCCTCCCCATCCCTGTGATCCTCAATCCACCTCCAGAACCCAGCTCCTGGATCTGCTTCCCATCTGCTGCTGAGCCCAGGCTGGGACTTGCCCAGTGCCTGCCCCCAGCAGCAGTGGTGCCAGTGGTGCCCTCAGGGCTTGGGTTCCACACTGGTTTGTGTCTCTGTGTCTCTGTCCCCTGGCATTCTTCTTCTCTCCATCCCAGCTGGGTCAGTTCCTTTCCCACCCCCATCAGTCTCTCTCCCTGCCCGTCTTGCTCTTCCCTTTGGGCAGCAGAGGCTTCATGGAGAGCCTCTGGCACTCCTCTGGTGGCCTGCCCAAACCTTACCATTGACTTCCATCCAGCACCAGAGAGATGCAGACTTGTAATACACATGAAGGTCTCACCACGCTTTCTGCAGGTCTCAGGGGTACCCCCACAGCAGAGGTGAGATCTGTGACTCTTCTTCAGCTCTGGCTGTTAACACAGGCTCAGGCTGGGCCCACTTTCAGCAGCCTTTTATGAGCATTTCTGATCTCCAAGCCACAAAACCATGCAGAAAACATTCCCTGTTTTCCTTCAAAACAGGCAAAGGAGCTCCCAGCGACAGCTGCCTTCAGGGAGTGAGGACTGTGATCACTGAAGACATTTCTGTTCATTATTTCTGTGTCCTTTGTGCTGCAGCAGATGGAGCTTCATTATGGGGAGAGCACCTTTTAGGGTGAGGCTGCTGTCATTGCTGGAACAGTAACCCCAGCTGCTGTACTGGGATGTACAGGAAAAGCTGAGAAGGAGAAGGGCAAACAAAGATGCCTTTAACCAGGCAATATGAATGGATTTGCTGCTCTTCAAAGTCAATCACAGCAAGTGGGAAGCAGGTCTCAAGTGAGTCTGGGTTGGCTGAGTTACTGGATAAGGAGGGTAAATCACAGCTGGACAGGTATCTGTAGGATGAGCCCAAAATCCTTCCCAGAAAATCACCTTCCCCAGGCTTGTTCTGGTAAAGGCTGCCAGGCTGTCAAGCTGTATGCTGAGGGCCCATGGCTGGTGGCCAGGAGGGACAGCAGTTGATGGAGGACTTCTTGGGAATTCAGATACCACCTGGGAAATGTCCATAGAAACTCTCAGCTAAGACTGGCTGGGCAGAGGGAGGGACAGCTGTCCCCCACTATACAAGGTGTTCCCTAAGTCACCAGGACATCTCTCTGAAGTGGTTTATGTCTCTTGAGCAGCAGTGGTTGGGCCAGAAGCAGCCTGAGACAGGGCTAGAACAGGATGTCAAACAGCTGAGGGTCTGAGAGCAGCTCAGGCTTGGACAGCCAGCATTGGAGCCTCAAGCCTCAGCTTTGGGTCCAGGCCATCTGGTTTGAAGACAACCCGTGGCATGTGGCAAAGAAAAGGTTCTTGCCAGGGCATGGAGGGGGGAATGACCTGGGGGAAAGAGTGACAGGGAAGTGACAACCACAGTGCTCCTGGTCCCAGAACCATGGGAGTCTCTTTCTGCTGGGAGTTTGATCACATTAGGAATGTTCTGGTTTGCAGGAGCACAGTCTGAGCTGAGACACTGGCCCATGCAGATGGGCAGACAGCAGAGGATCCAGATCCTGCTTTGCTGTAAGGGTAGCCAGTAGGACAAGGAACAGAATCAGAGAACCACAGACTGGTTTGGGTGGGAAAAGACCTTCAAAGCTCTTCTAGTCCAGCCCCCATCAGCCAGCAAGGACATCCCCAACCACAGCAGGTTGCTCACAGCCCCAAACAACCTGACCTGCACTGCTGCCAGCCATGGGGCAGCTCCCAGCTCTCTGGGCAGCCTGGGCCAGGCTCTCCCCACGCTCAGCACTAAACCTTTCTCCCTTCTCTCCACTCTCAATCTCTCTCTCTGAGTTCTAAACCATTCCCCCTTGTGCTGGCACCACAGGCCCTGCTCTGAAGTCTGTCCCCAGCTCCTTGCATTCTCCAGGAAAACTCCCAAGCAGAGACACTGACAACTTCCCTGCGGCAGGCATCATGTGCCAGGCTCTGCTCAGTGCTGTCCTGTACCACAACAAGGGGCAGTGGACACAAACTGGAACCCAGGAGGTTCCACCTCAACATGAGGAGGAAATTGTTTGTTGTGAGGGTGCTGGAGGCCTGGAGCAGGCTGCCCAGAGAGGTTGTGGAGTGTCTCCTTGTGTGGAGACTTTCAAGGTCCATCTGGATGTGTTCCTGTGTGACCTGCCCTAGGCAATCCTGCTCTGGGAGGAGGGTTGGACTGCATGATCTCTGGAGGTCACTTCTAACCTCTAGTATTCGGTGGTTCTATGATTCTAGAGAAGCTCTCTCCTGCAGCAGGAGCTATGGCTGGTGGTTGTCTGGAAGACCCTTTTTCTGCAGGGCTGTCACACCCACTGCCAGGCAGCCCCTTGCCCTCCTGCCATATTCTCGATCTCCTCCCTGGGCTTTGTTTCTGCTGGCAGCCCTGTTGTTTTGTGCTGTGTCACTCTTTATGAGCCGGAGCTGCTCAGTGTTTAGACAGAGGCTGGGAAATGCTGTAATCACGTGTGGCTGGCTGAATAAAAAGCTTTGGAACCACTTCTTTGGTTTTCCTTTTTTTTCCCCTCTGCAAGTGTCACATCATGAACTGCTTCAGCTCTCCCTTTCACTGCCTTACTGCCTCTCTGGAAACATCTGCTGAGGCAGCAAGAGGAAGGAATGATTTGCAAGTCACATTCAGCTCAGGATGGAGAGCATGACAGAGGAGATGCCTCTCTGTAATAAACTGTGTCCTGGAGTCAGGAAATGCTCATCCTGCAGGACCTCCCTGAGGCTTGTAGACATGGGTCTCACAGACACTTTCTATGTGCTGCTATTTCCCAAGGCAAGGCAAGGCCTGTCAGCTAGGTTAGCAGTGGAGAACTTAATGTGGGGCCACATCTCTCCTGAAGAGAAGGATTCACTCCTGCCAGAGTTCAGCTGTACAGAAACATCATACTCCTCTCTGCCCTGCTGAGAGGCCAAGGCAGAAACCGTCTGCCCAGCTTCCCACTGTATTGGCTGATTTGCTTCTGCTCATCTGTAGAGTCACTTTCCTCAATGGAGCCATCCCCCAGGAGAGCGATGGAGTCATACAGTTGGAGAATTCTCATTCAAATGAGAACTTTTCATCTCTGCTCCTTGCACAGACCCGAAGAGATCAGGTCATATCCTACGCCCATCCCACCTACTTTGCCCTACATGATATCACTTGTTCCCTGGGTCATTTGTACCTCTCCTCCTGCCATGTTTCTCTCAAGGCATGCTGATAAAACTTTGCAGACCATGACAAACAATCATCTCAATAACCTTATCAGACACATGGTCAATCTAATCTGAGATGCCCATGCAGCCCTGTGGTGAAGGCACATTATGCCCAAATTTTGAATCTTGTCCCAGCACGTGGAGAAGTTCCCCCTCTTCATGAGGGAGACAAAAGCCAAGGCATTAGCCAGGCTGGCATGGCCCCCTGCATGCACCCATCTCATGGGATGCTTGTGTGAATACTAAGTATGGCATAACTCTAGCTTCACACCTTCTATAGGCTGAAGCCAGTTGTTTGCAAGAGTGCCCATTGGTCAAACCCAGCCTCGAGGGGGCTGCCATGTCTACAGACACTGATTCTGCTGGGTCCTTTGCTTTGCATTGTGCTGTATTATCCACAAATTTGTTTGTAAAACTTGCAGTTCCTGGAGCCTGCCACTCTTGAGAGGCCTGGGGACCGTCACCAAAGTCCTGCTCCATCCTTGTGAGCACAACCTGCCATTCTCATTGGCTTTCCCTGGGGTACTGGCTTGCTTCTGATTATAATTCGGTTCAAGCTGTTTTGTGGCTTAGCCTTTTCCATTTTGGAATTCCCTCAATTGTACTAAAGTTGCTGAATTGGATTAATTCAGGAAATGAAGCTACTAAGGCCTGATAAGCAGGATGATCAATTAACAAAAGGGATTAATTTCTTTTATTATTAATAAATCAACTTATTTACACTTCTTTGTTTAGGTTCAGGTACCCGGTGGGGAATCACTTACACATAACATTGGTAACACTAATGGTGTGAACACTTCAGCTGGAGGAAGGATTCTATCCAGAGCAACTGCGCTCCTGAGATCAAACTCAAAGTTGAAGGGAGAGCGAGGACCCGCAATTCCTGATTCCATAATGGGGATGGGTCTCCTTTGCTCCCTGATGGAGCAAAGGCAGAGGGGGAGAAGGAAATTAATGTCCAATACGCTTTATGAAGTCAATAATCAGAATCACTTACGAAGCAATATTCAATCCGGAGATTCTATAGAATAGAATAGAATAGAATAGAATAGAATAGAATAGAATAGAATAGAATAGAATAGACCAGGTTGGAAGAGACCTTCAAGATCATCACGTCCAACCTATCAACCAATCCAACACCACCTCATCAACTAAACCATGGCACCAAGCACCCCATCAAGTCTCCTCCTGAACACCTCCAATGAAGGTGACTCCACCACCTCCACGGGCAGCCCATTCCAATGGGCAATCACTCTCTCTGTATAGAACTTCTTCCTAACAGCCAGTCTAAACCTGCCCTGGCGCAGCCTGAGACTGTGTCCTCTTGTTCTGGTGCTGGTTGCCTGGGAGAAGAGACCAACCTCTGCCTGGCTACAACCTCCCTTCAGGGAGTTGTAGAGAGCAATAAGGTCTCCCCTGAGCCTCCTCTTCTCCAGGCTAAGCAACCCCAGCTCCCTCAGCCTCTCCTCATAGGGCTGTGTTCCAAACCCCTCACCAACCTTGTTGCCCTTCTCTGGACACGTTCCAGCAAGTCAACCTCCTTCCTAACCTGAGGGGCCCAGAACTGGACACAGGACTCAAGGTGTGGCCTAACCAGTGCAGTGTACAGGGGCAGAATGACCTCCCTGCTCCTGCTGGCCACACTGTTCCTGATGCAGGCCAGGATGCCATTGGCCTTCTTGGCTACCTGGGCACACTGCTGGCTCATGTTCAGGCAGCTGTCAGTCAGCACCCCCAGGTCCCTCTCTGTCTGGCCGCTCTCAGCCACTCTGACCCCAGCCTGTAGCACTGCATGGGGTTGCTGTGGCCAAAGTGCAGCCCCTGGCACTTGGATGTGTTCAATCTCCTGCCCTTGGCCTCTGCCCATCTGTCCAGCCTGTCGAGGTCCCTCTGCAGAGCCTCTCTGCCCTCCAGCAGATCAACTCCTGCCCCCAGCTTGGTGTCAGCTGCAAACTTACTGCTGATGGACTCAATGCCCTCATCCAGATCATCAATAAAGATACTGAACAGGCTGGGGCCCAGCACTGAGCCCTGGGGGGCACCACTGGTGCCTGGCTGCCAGCTGGCTGTGGCACCATTCACCACCACTCTCTGGGCTCAGCCTCCAGCCAGTTCCTAGCCCAGCTCAGAGTGCTGCTGTCCCAGCCAGGGGCTGACAGCTTGGCCAGGAGCTTGCTGTGGGGGACAGTGTCAGAGGCCTTGCTGGAGTCCAGGTAGACCTCATCCACAGCCTGCCCCACATCCACCAGGAGTCACCTGGGCATGGAAGGAGGTCAGGTTGGTGAGGCAGGACCTGCCCTTCCTGAATCCATGCTGGCTGGGCCTGAGCCCCTGGCGCCCCTATAAGTGCTGTGTGGTCGCACTCCAGATGAGCTGTTCCATACCCTTGCCTGGCACTGAGGTCAGGCTGACAGGCCTGGAATTCCCTGGCTCCTCCAACCTGCCCTGCTTGTGCATGGGCACCACGTTGGCAGCTTCCAGTCATCTGGGACCTCTCCAGTGAGCCAGGACTGCTGAAAAATGATGGAGAGTGGCTTGGCAGCTCATCTGCCAGCTCTCTCAGCACCCTAGGATGGATCCCATCCGGTCCCATGGCCTTGTGGGGGTCCAAGTGGCTGAGAAGATCTCTAACTGCCTCCTGGAACTGAGGGAAACTGCAGCTCCCTGGCTCTTTCTGCCAGCTCTGCAGGCCAGCTGTTCGGGAAGACATTCTGCCCTGCTAGTAAAAAACGAGGCAAAGAAGGTGTTAAGTACCTCTGCCTTTTCCTCATCCTCTGTAACAATGTTCCCCTCTGTGTCAACACAAAGTGTAACCCAGAGGTTTCACCTCATCATGAGGAGAAACTTTGTTGTGAGAGCGCTGGAGCACTGGAGCAGGCTGGCCAGAGAGGCTGTGGAGTCTTCCACTCTGGAAACTTTCAAGACTCACCTGAATGTGGTCTTGTGTGACCTGCCCTAGGTGACCCTACCTTGGCAGTGGAGCTGGACTCAATGTCTGGAGGTCCTTTCCAACCCCTATCATCCTATGATTCTATGATTCCCTTTAGCATTTCCACACTGATGGAAGTCAACTCACATGTAAACACAATGGTTACCCCCATGATTTAGTTGCCTCTTTAGGATCTGCTTTCCTTCTCATTGTTGTCTGCACACTTTATTTGCTGGTTCATCCCCAGCTCAGTAGCAAAGGAAAGGCTTTGAGAAAGGTGCTGTCTAACTAGTCTGGAGTTTGTACCTTTGCCTGCTTTGTTTTGTACCCGTTGCACGAAAGGATCAAAAGCAAACAAGTGTAATCATGCAAGATGACAGCAGCAAGGCTGAAAGTGCTGGGAGTGTTACCTCAGAGGCACAACCTCACTCGGGAAGCTGTAAACATCCCTTTCAGTTCCTAAAATGATGAAGGTGCCTGTCACCTCCTTGTCCTCTTTAATCTGTGGCAGCATGTTCAGCTCGGTATGTGATGGTGCTGGGAGGGATGTGACTTGTCAGAAGAGTGAAACAGGGAGCAGCATGAGAGAAGGTGAGGAGTCGGTGTCCAGTTCTGGGCTCCCCCTCTCTCCTGACCACACCACAGAGGGACCATCCCCTCAGGAGTTTCCTGCCTCAGATCAGCAGGAAGGGAAAGAGCAGTAAAGGCTGTTGTTGTGTCCTCAGCCCCTGTGTGGTCAGGGTCAGCTGTGAAGCAAGAAGGGCAGTGGAAAACATTCATTCCTCCCTGACTGGAGAAAGATGAAATGTGAAAACCAGACCCAAAGCCAAGCTGCTCAACCAGGTGGCCTCACACTGACATGGAGCTGAGCTGTTCACACTTTGGGGTGGGAGCAGGGGCAGCCTGTGCTGGGGGTGATGCTGGCAGAGGAGCAGGACATCTCTGTCCCAAGACATGTGGAGAGGGAAGCATCAGCCCATGTGGAAGGTGATGCTCAAAGTAGCTCCCTGAAGCCAAACAAGCAATGAGCTAATTTTGACAAGTCCTGGGTAAACCCAGGGCAGGTTTGGCAGTGGTGGGAGGTGCTGGCATTGGTGCTGTTGGGTATTAACAACCAGCTGCTCATGTACAGGTGGAAAACTCTTTCTGCAGTGCCAATAAAACACGGGGCTGATCTGAAGGAGAACTCCCCCAGGCAGGCTTTGCTCTTCCTTGCAAATCTCAGCAGCAGTCTGGAAAAAGGCAGCTGGAACTTCAGCACAAAATTCCAGAATCCCAGTGCTATGGGGCTTGGAAGGGAACTCTGGAGATCATCCAGTCCAAGGCCCTGCTACAGCAGGGCACCCACAGCAGCTTGCCCAGGAGCACAATGCCCAGGGGGGTTTGTAAGTTCTCCAGAGAAGGAGACTCTGCACTCCCATATTGGTGCAGGAGATTGTTCCTCCCCTAGGGGCAGGACTCTCCACTTGCCTTTGTTGAACCCGGTGAGGTTTCCCTCTGCCCAGCTCTCCAGCCTATCCAGGTCTCCCTGACTGTCAGCCTGTCAGCCAGTGTCAGCTTGACAGGGTGCCAGCCACTGGGCCCAGTTTGGTATCACCAGCAAACTGGCTGAGGGTCCACTCTGTCCCTTCATCCAGGTCATTAAGGAAGACGTTGATCAAGACTGGACCCAGTCCTGACCCCTTGGCAACTCTGCACAAATGATCACAGCCCTCCGAGCTCTGTCCTTCAGCCATTGTCAGCTCACCTCACTGCCTGCTCCTCTGACCCACACTTCACGAGCTCATCTGTGAGGATGTTATGGGAGACAGTGTCCAAAGCCATGCTGAAGTTAAGACACTGCAGACTCACCCTGAGACACATCACCAATTCATTGAAAGGGGTCAGCTCTCATCTCCACCAAGCAGGATTCAACCCTGTGTGCCTCCAGGTGAGACTTGTGTGAGCTCATTAGCAAAGCCCTGCGTTCTAGCTAATGAGTGCTGATGGCTGTTGCAGCATGGGCAATCAGGCTGCTCTCTTCTGCACATCCTTCAAGCTGTGACCTTTGGGACACTCAGACAGGCACCAGCTTCCATTCCCTGCACACAGCAGAAGTGGGTGTCAGCTAATTGCTTCCCCCATGGGTCCTCACACCAAGGGTTATAATTTTTCTCTCCACTTAACAGCAGTTACAGAGGAGCTGAGCTACAAACTCCTGGGCTGCTGCTTCACAGCCTGCCTGGAGCACCAAAGCAGCTTCTAGGAGGTGGCTGACAAAGATAACAGCTGTGCTGTGGCTGCAGCAGTGTGAGTGAGTGAAGTGATGCTCAGCCAGGAAATCAGGGCATGCTCTATGGAATAGAATCATAGAATGATCTGGGTTGGGAGGGACCTCCAAAGGTCATCCAACCCTCAAGCAGTCAGCAGGGACATCCTCCACTAGATCAGGTTGCCCAGAGCCTGTCCAGCCTCACCTTGAAGATCTGCAAGGATGGGGCCTCAACCACCTCCTTGGGCAAGCTGCTACAGTGTTCCAGCACCTTGATGGGAAAGAACTTCCAGTCTCAATCTCCTATTCCCTAATTAAAAGCCATTGTCCCTTGTCCTGTTACTGCAGCCCTTCGGAAACAGTTCTCATGAAAGTCCTCACCCCTGAAGCAAACCCTCCCTGGGATCCAGAGTACAACTACTCTTTGAATGCAGAATCATAGGAGTGTTTAGGTTGGAAAAGGCCTCTGAGCTCACCCAGTCCAACACCAGCCCAACCCCCCCATGGCCACCAAGCCATGGCCCCAGGAGCCATGGCCACAGCTTGCTGCAACACCTCCAGCCATGGGGACTGCACCACCTCCCTGGGCAGCCTCTGCCAGGCCCTGACCACTCTGGCACCAAACAAATCTTTCCTCCTCTCCAACCTCAGCCTCCCCTGGCACAATTTCAGGACATTTCCTTTCCTTCTCTCACCTGAGCCTCGGGAGAAGAGCCCAGCCCCACCTCACTGCAGCATCTTTTCTGACAGTAAACATGACTGAAGAGCTCAACCAGTGCTTGAGTATTGCAAACAGAAAGGTTGGTAGGTGGCTTTTGAAGTACCATCATGTAGAATCACAGAATCATCAGGGTTTTTCTCTGCTTTGTTTTGCAAGCTCAGGAGAGCAGACACTCCCCAGCAAAGGCAAAAATGGCAGCTCTCCAAGGACGATGCAGCAGAATCCCAGATAGAGAACCATAGAATTGTTTGATTGGAAGAGACCTTTCAGATCATTGAGTCCAGCCATGAACCCAGCACTGCCAGGTTACCACTAAACCATGGCCCTCAGCATCACATCTACACAGCTCTGAAACCCCTCCAGGGATGGGGACTCCACCACTGCCCTGGGTAGCCTGCAGGGAACAGGAGCAGAGTGGTTGGATGCTCTGGGAGTAGCTGCTCCATCAAGCAGAACAGAAGGTGGGAGAGTTCCTACAATCTGTGACCCTGCAGGACTGCCCCAAGGAGTAGGGCAGATGGAAAGGACACAGGGACAGGGCTTGTGACAGCTCAGAAACAGTCCAGTGTTAGCAAACACCTGTGATGAGCAGGGATGTTCCACCTCTTTATCTACTCAATGTCAGCTTTAATCTTCCAGCTGTTTGACTGGGAGCAGGAACCCCTTACAGCCTGGCTGCCTGCCAGCTCTGCCTGGAGTCCCCCCAGACACACTGCTGGCTGCTGGCTGAGGCTGGGTGTCACTTCTCATCACTTCAGCTCTTCACCAGTAGCTAATATTAGACATGGCACACATGGCTGCCTTCAGATTAGCAATAAAGGCCTCATGCACAGAACACCTGAAGACCAGCATGGTGGGGTTGGAAGGGTCCTCTGGAGATCATCCAGCAAGACACCCACAGCAAAAGGGCCAGGGGGGGTTGGAAGCTCTCCACAGAAGGAGACTCCACAACCTCTCTGGGCAGCCTGCTCCAGGCCTCCAGCACCCACAGAGCTGCTCCTCAGCAGCTCCCCCTCCCCTGTCCTGCTGCAGGAGGTTGTTCCTCCCCAGGTGCAGGACCCTACCCTTGCCCTGGTTGACTGTAGTGAATGATGCTTATGGCCAGGATTGTGCCCCAAATATTTCTAGGACATACTTCACTGTGTGTTAACCCTCCTTTGTTTCCCCCTCCTTTCTGAAGGCAGAGGGGGGGATCCTGGCACCACTGAGTCCAGGTAAACTGCCTGCCTGGGCATGGTCTCACCCCTGTGGTAGGCAAGGGCCAGGCTATATGTTTGTTTCCCTGTTTATAGCATAAGCTTACACCATATTTGGTAGCTGCCAGTTCATTGGTTAACCTTTGTGTTAGCAACAGATGCTCATTGGAGCAGTATTCACTGGGGCACATCATAGTATCATAGTTTCATAGTATCAGTCAGGGTTGGAAGGGACCACAAGGATCAGCTAGTTCCAACCCCCCTGCCATGGGCAGGGACACCCCACACTAGATCAGCCTGGCCAAAGCCTCATCCAGCCTGGGCTTCAACACCTCCAGTGATGGGGCCTCAACCACCTCCCTGCACAACCCATTCCAGGGCCTCACCACCCTCATGGGGAAGAACTTCCTCCTCCCCTCCAGCCTGAATCTCCCCACCTCCAGCTTCATCCCATTCCCCCTAGTCCTATCACTCCCTGAGAGCCTGAGCAGTCCCTCCTGTAGCCCCCCTTCAGATACTGGAAGGCCACAATGAGGTCACCTGGGAGCCTTCTCTTCTCCAGCCTGAACAGCCCCAACTCCTTCAGTCTGTCCTCACAGGAGAGGTGCTCCAGCCCTCTGCTCCTCCTCCTGGCCCTGCTCTGGACACCTTCCAGCACCTCCAGATCCCTCTTGGAATAGGGGCTCCAGAACTGGAGGCAGTACTCCAGGTGGGGTCTCAGCAGAGCTGAGCAGAGGGGGAGAATCCCCTCCCTTGCCCTGCTGGCCACACTTCTCCTGCTGCAGCCCAGGCTCTGATTGGCTTTCCGGGGCTGCAAGTGCACCCTGAGAGCTCCTGGTGAGCTTCTCCTCCCCCAGCACTCCCAAGTCTCTCTCCTCAGGGCTGCTCTCCAGCCAGTCCCTGCCCAGCCTGGATTTGTGCCTGGGATTGCCTCGACCCAGCTGCAGGACCCTGCCCTTGGTCTTATTGAAGCTCCTGAGGTTGGCTTGTGCCCACCTCTCCAGCCTGTCCAGGTCCCTCTGGATGGATCCCTTCCCTCCAGCGTGTCTGCTGCACCACACAGCTTGGTGTCATCAGCAACCTTGCTGAGGGGTCAATAGGGGTTGTTTAGTGATGGTCATGGTCAATAGGGGTTGTTTGGTGATGAGCCCCCCCACATTCGTGTTGGAGCCTGTATCTGTGTGCGCACCAGTGCTGTTGTGGTCCACCTTGCCCGGGACTAAAGCCAGTGCTCCAAGAGGCCTCGCGGTACTTTGCCATCACTACCCAACTGCGTGCAGTGCCGTGGACAGTACCCCGTGGGATCAACTGCTGCGTGATCCATCGCCGCAGGAGACAACCTGGTAACCCGTGTGAACCAGCGCTGCTGAACTGCCATAGTGCCCCCCCCCCTCGAGCAGGGAGCCTCTGTATCCCGGGAGCAGCAGCAGCCAGGCGGCGCAGCCACGCGGTCGGCGCCATTTCCTGTGTCCTTGTTACGGCACAGCCGTGCCACGGTCTGCGGACTATAAACATTCTCAAGGGCAGACTTCAGGAAGCTCTCAGCCTGTGAGTAAGCCAAGCCTTGCTGCATAGAGCTTCAGTTGGGGGAGCGTGCACATTGCTCCGGGTGCAGGATCGCCGGGCACTGACCAACCCCTCCCCCGCCGCTTTCCCAATCAATTTCGATTCTAAGTTCTGTGAATCATTTGGTTTAAGTGCCTACACCTGAACATTCTGTAAAGATAGTTCCACTAACCGAATATGGACACCCGTGAAGGGGAACTGTACATACCCCCTTGCAGAGTTTGTATAGATATATAGAAATAAACCGAACAGATATTTTTCATTGATATCTCTGCCGCTCATTTCTGAGGGCATATTCATAACATTGACCTTCATGAGGTTCCTCTACCCAGCTCTTGGTTCTGGCCAGGTCTCACTGAATGGCAGCACAGCCTGAGGGCTGTCAGCCACTGCTCCCAGTTCAGTACCATCAGCAAACTGGCTGAGGGTCCTCTCTGCCTCTTTATCTGGACTGCTGGTTAAGACCAATGCCAGTCCTGAGCCCTGGGGAACAACACCTCAGTCTGCAGCCCTCCAGCTAGACCCTGCACCACTGATCACAGCCCTCTGAGGTCTACCCTTCAGCCAGTTCTTAGCATATTTCACTGTCAACTCCTCTGACCCACATGAGGTCATTTCCTACAAGGATGTTATGTGAGACAGTGTCCAAACCCATCAGCTGCAGAGCACCAGGATTGTGTTCCTCCTGTTACTGATGGCTTGAATGTACCACACTCTTCATAACTCAGTGTCCTTCTCACAGGCTGATCCCAGAAAAGTGCTACAGAGAGGGAAGGGTTTGTTACTGTGCCTGAGAGAACTAGGCAAACACTGATGATTGTTGTGAAATAGAATCACAGAGTGGCTGGGGGAGGGAGGAAAGAGCATGAGATCCAGCAAGGGACACATGAAATCATAGCCAGGCAGACCAAGGAAACAGAGAATCAGAGAGTGGGTTGGCTTGGAAGGGACTTAAAACTCGTCCAGTGCCAACCCCCTGCCATGGGCAGGGACCCCTCCCACCAGCACAGGCTGCTCAAGGCCTCATCCAGCCTGGCCTGGAACCCCTCCAGGCAGGGCACAGCCACAGCCTCCCTGGGCAGCCTGTGCCAGGCTCTCCCCACCCTCACTGCCAACAATTTCTTCCTTATCTCCACTCTCAGTCTCCCCTCTCCCAGCTCAAAGCCATTGTCCCTCACCCTGGCACTCCCAGCCCTTGTCCACAGTCCCTCCCCAGCTCTCCTGGAGCCCTTCAGCTCCTGGAAGGCTGCTCTGAGGTCTCCCTGCAGCCTTCTCTTCTGCAGGCTGCACAGCCCCAGCTCTGCCAGCCTGGCCCCACAGGGGAGGTTCTGCAGCCTCTGCTCATCTCTGTGGCCTCCTCTGGAGCCTCTCCAGCAGCTCCAGGTCCTGCTTGTGCTGGAGGCACCAGAACTGGGGGCTGGTCTCACCAGAGCAGAGGGAGCAGAGGGGCTGCTGCTCTCCCTGCTTCTGGTGGAAAACTCAAGTTTTGTGGGAGGATTTTTTTTTTATTATTATTTTAAAGTTTTGGTTTTTTTGTTTTTTTATTTCAAGTCACAAACCTGCAGTTTGTTGTTTTGTGGGTTGCTCCTCCACCCTTTTTTTTGCAATTTTTCTTTCCACTGCTCTGTTGTCCTGCAGAACTTTGCCAGCACTTGAAGCCTGGCAGCTTGATGCAGTTTCAAAGCTCTCTTGTCACTCTGCCACAACAGAACCGTGAGGGTTTGGATAGGGGAAAAGGGGAGGTAACACCTGGGAAACATTTTCCACCAGCAGAGTAAAATCGGTGAGGAAAAGATATTTTTAAAAGGAAATAAAATAAAAAGAGAGCTTCAAAGTGTGGTGGTTTGAGCCTTAACTGGGAGTTAAGAGCTCAGAAGGGGCCAAGGCTGAGAATCTCTCCCCCACTCCCCCCCTCCTCCCTCCCAACAGAGAGAGGAGAAAAAAGGAAGGAGCAAATCCACCAAACAATGATTTGGAGTCAGCTTGGAAGCAGAGAGGTACAGAGTTGTCTTTAAGCAGTATATATCTACATGACAATAACAGGAAAGGTTCACAAGGGCAAGGAACAAGGATGGGTGGGAGGGGGACAAAGAGGAAGAATACAAAATAAGTCTCTCTGTGAAGAGGCACAGAGGCAGCAGGGAGAAGGATCAGGCCCGACCACGTGGCAGAGGAGCAGGAAGACAGCCTCCATAGCTCTCATCCAGGGGAGGCAGGAGCCAAAAGGAGCACTAATGAGCCCAGTGCCCTGCTTTTTATACCCTAGCTGGGCAGGGAGTGGGGAGCAGAACAGACTCAGTTTCCCAGGGGAAAATGCCCTGCAGGGAGGGCAAAGCACCTGCAAGCCTTCCCCCCTGTTTTCAGACTGGGCCTTAATCCACCCCACAGAGACATGTGGAACTCCAAACAAATCTCCCAGCCGTGCTCACTGCAGCTTCTGCACTGACAAACCTCCCCAGCCGGCCGCAGGAGCAGGGCTCTGCAGCAGCTCTCAGCCCCCTGCAGCTCAGAGTCCCCTGCAGCTGCCTTCCTTTTGGGTTTGGAAAGAAGCAAAAATATTTTGTTGAGATAGCTTCTTGCCTTGATGTGGGGGCTCTGCAAATGATGTCTGCATGTGACTGCCTGCAGCTGCAGCAGCATCCTCTAGAGCAGCCCTGGCAAGAAAGAGCTTCAGAGACACTCAACAGCTTTGGGGGATTGGTTTCTTCCCTCCCACCCCCCGTAATTAAATTATGTCTTCCTGGAACTTTAACTCCTGGGACTGAATTTTCTTATTCAGGGGAAGAGGCTGCATTGAAGAAATCACAAAATCCTAGACAGGTTTGGGTTGGAAGGGACTTTCAAAGCTCATCTACTCCAACCCCCTGCAGCCAGCAGGGACATCCCCAACCAGAGCAGGCTGCTCCCAGCTCCAAACAACCTGCCCTGCACTGCTGCCAGCCATGGGGCAGCTCCCAGCTCTCTGGGCAGCCTGGGCCAGGCTCCCACCACCCTCTTTGTGGTGTGTGGCCAACTGGGAGCCAGAGCAGAACCTCTCCTGTTCAGAGCTGTCCCTGCCCAGCTCAGGCTCTGCTCACTGAGGCACTTTCTGCACTTCAGGGCAGCTTGGCACAGCCAGGGGCTGCTGCTAGCAGGGAGCAGCTGATGGGGACAGCTCCTGCCAAGGGCTGGGCTGCAGAGAGCCTCTGCCTTGCACTTGCTCCTGGCCATAGCAAGGGCACTGCCACAGCTTGTGCCACACCTTGGGGGCAGGCAGGCAGAGGGGGCTCCTGTGGGGAGGAGCAGACAGCACAGGGCACCCTCAGCTGCCCACCAAGGGAGTGCAGCCCATGGATGGCATCCTCAGGGGCAAGCTGAGGGATCCCCAGGGGCAAGCTGAGGGATCCCCAGGCCCAAGCCTCTTCTTCCCCTGGCTGCTGTCCCAGCAGGACTCTGTCCCTTCTGCCTTCCATCCCCATCCCTGTGATCCTCAATCCACCTCCAGAACCCAGCTCCTGGATCTGCTTCCCATCTGCTGCTGAGTCCAGGCTGGACTCTGGATGGCCAACACTGGGTTTGTATCTATTGTATCTATTTCAGTATTTTCCTGTTCATAGTATTTGTGTTTTCTTTTTTATGGTTACTGTTTCTTTTTTCATGTTGCCTTTACTGTTGCTGTTCTATCCCAGCTGGCTCAGTTTCCTTCCCATCTCATCAGTCTCTCTCCCTTACTCACTTTCCCCTTAGGGCAAGGAGCTCATAGATAGCCTCTGTCACCTGCTTAGTGTCCAGTCCAGCCTCAACCTGTAGCTATGTGTTGTAGACATGGGAAGAAGGTCACACCATTGCTTTGCTCCAGAACTTGTGGCACCTCCTGAACAAGACACAGACACGATGCCCCACTTCCCCCATGTCCCACAGGAGCCATACATATGCCAGCCAGTGTCTCCCACAGTGCACATGGTGGTTTGTGTGCAGCACCTCACACACATCATCACATTCATGGAATCACAGAACCACAACACCAAAGAACTGTTGAGCTTGGAAGAGCCCTCTGAGCTCATCCAGCCCAGCCCTTACCCAGAGCTCACAAAGCCACCCCTGCTGCTCAGCCACTGCCACTGCACCACAGCCCTCAGCACCACAGCCCTCAGCACCACAGCCATACAGCTCTGAAACTCCTCCAGGGATGGGGACTCCAGCACCTGCCTGGGCAGCCTGGGGCAGTGCCTGAGAGCCCTTGCTGGGAAGGAATTGTTCCTAACATCCAACCTGAGCCTCCCCTGGCACAGCTTGAGGCCATTTCCTCTCCTCCTCTCACTTGCTGCATGTGAGAAGAGCCCAAGCCCCACCTGGCTCCAGCCTCCTTTGGGGGAGTTCTAGTGAGCAATGAGGTCACCCTCAGCCTCCTCTTCTCCAGGCTAAACAGCTCCCAGCTGCTCCTCCCCAGCTTCATTGCCCTTCTCTGAACCTGTTCCACCTTCTCAATTTCTTTCCTGGAGTGAGGGGCCCAAAACTGAGTCCAGGATTTGAGGTATGGCATTGGTGAGATATTTTAATGCTTACCTTAACCCTCTCATTCCCAACCCTGCTTTTCTCCAGTCCTCATGAACTCTACATAATGATCATCTCATTCAGCCTCTGAGTGACTTTGAGGAGTCTTCTGGATTCACTCCCTGTAGAGCTGATGGTGAAAAAATCCACTTCATATCACACCTCCAACTGATGGACTGAATCCTTCCTCAGACTTTCAGCTGTCAGACTACATAGGGGTAAGGGACAAATGATGGACTATAGCCTGCCTCAGACTTTCAGAGCCACTAGCTGTCTTCTAGCAGGGACCCTGGAGATGCCTCTGTGTCTGTGGCATTGCTCCAGGCCTCTCCACTGTGTACCTGAGCTCTGCTGGGACTGAAGCTTTCTCTGTGCTTTGCTGCACACCTCCTGCACTTCAAAGTCACCTCAGCTCTTCTGCACTTCCTCCTCCACCAGGATGGTTGCTGATTGCATTCTGCTTGTTCTGGCAAGTTGTTTCTAGCTCAGCAGGGAGAGGGTCTCCAACCAGCTCCAATGCTCCTTCATATTTCTAGTTGCTGCTCCCAGGTTTTGATGAGCCAGTGCTCAGAGCACCTATGAAATCTTGTGGATCTCACCAGTGAACCTTAGCCTCTTTGCAGGAGGAGAACTGTTTCTGGTCCCTTCAGAAGTGGAACTGTTGCAGGTTTTCCCTGCTCCACAGCTGGCTTGCACTGCCAGTGCTGTGTCACACATGATCTTCCTAGGATCTGCTGTCTTCCACAGCCACTGCAGCTGCCCTCTACATCTCCCTGAAAGGAGGTTGCAGTGAGCTGGGGGTTGGGCTCTTCTCCCTAGTCTGAGGTGATAGAAGGAGAGGAAATGTCCTGAAATTGTGCCAAGGGAGGCTGAGGTTGAGAGGAGGAAAGATTTGTTTGGTGCCAGAGTGGTCAGGGCCTGGCAGAGGCTGCCCAGGGAGGTGGTGGAGTCCCCATGCCTGGAGGTGTTGCAGCAAGCTGTGGCCATGGCTCCTGGGGGCCATGGCTTGGTGGCCATGGTGGGGCTGGGTGGGTGTTGGACTGGGTGAGCTCAGAGGCCTTTTCCAACCCAAACAGTTCTGTGATTCTCCACTCTTCTCCTGGCATATCAGGAGTTTTGTCTGGCAGAGTCTTTCTTTCTGCAGATCTTCACTTCTGTAACTTATGCTAAGCCTCCACAACTGTCTCCAGCTCCATGGATAACTTTCACAATGTGCTTGCAGACAGTAGAACCAGTCCTGTTTCTGGATATTGGTAGAACTTACCTTTTCTATAAGGTAACCAAGGTGTGGGCTGCAGCCTGTGTCAGGAGTGGCTTTTATCAATGGCAGGGACTTGTGTTTGTCTCATGACCTGTTTCAAGTCTCTTTACAACCTCATCTTCTAAAAGGGTAGAAGGAAAAGATGCCTCACGAAACCTTTGCAGGCCTGGGCCACACCACCTCAGCGTTTCCTGGTTGCCCTCTTCCAGCGCGGGGCAGGCGGCAGGAGCGCTCCGGCGGCTCTGCTCCCGGCGGGTCCGTGGCCCTTTTCTCACAGACTTCATTCTCTCTTTTGCTGATGCCCAGCAGGTTTGTTTTTTCCAGCTGTGTGCTGAGGCTCTGCCCCTGCTCAGCAGAGGAGGTTGGTGTCTACTGGCTGTGCAGGGAGACCTGCTGGGCAGAGCTGTGGGCAGGCAAGCAGAGGCCCCAGGACCTGCAGGAGGGAGGGATGGAGCTGCTGGAGCAGCACCCAGGAACAGCATGGACAGGATGGGAAGGAGAGATGCTGCTTGGCTGCATGACTTACTCTGTTCCTGCTTCTCAGGAGATTTCCCCTGGCCCTTGAAATGAAGAGCTGGGAGACACACCTAGCACTGCTCTGTCTGGATAGACCTCAAGACATAGACTGCTGGCTTGATTCGTGATCACAGTTAACCAGCACATTCCTGGTATATGCCACTGCTCTGTGGCAGCTCTTCCTTCATCAGATTTCCTCTAGCAGCACATAATTAACTTCCCTAACCTTCCTGTACTCTAAATATTCACCTCAATTCACAGTATACATCATAGATGCTCCCAGAGTGTCTGCTGGAAGCAGGAGGGTGATCCATGGCAGAGCAGGGTGGGGTTGGAAGGAACCTCTGAAGGTCATCCAGTATAATCCCACTGCTCCAGTAGAGGCTTGCCCAGGAGCACAATGCCCAGGGGGGGTTGGAAGCTCTCCACACCAGGAGACTCCACAACCTCTCTGGGCAGCCTGCTCCAGGCCTCCAGCACCCTCACAACAAACAACTTGCTCCTTCTGTTCAGGTGGAACCTCCTGGGGTCCAGTCTTTGCCCACTGCCCCTTGTGCTGGCCCTGGGCACCACTCAGCAGAGCCTGGCCCCAGCCTCTTGCCCCCCACAGCTCCTTGAGCTCTTGCTGAGCATTGCTCAGCTGCCCTCTGGGGCTGCTCTCCTGCAGGCTCTCAGCCCCAGGGCTCTCAGCCTTTGCTGCTCCCAGAGCTGCTCCAGGCCCCTCAGCAGCTTTGCAGCCTCCCCTGGACACTCTCTGCAGCAGTTCCCTGTCCCTCTGGAGCTGGGGAGCCCAGCACTCACCCAGGACTCCTGATGTGTCCTCATGAGGGAAGAGCAGATAGGGAGGAGAACCTCCCCTGACCTGCTGGCCATACCCTTCTGAAAGCCCCCCATTTGCCTTCTTGGCCAGAAGGGCACATTTCTGGCTCACGGGGAACTTGTTGTTCCCCATTACTCTCAGGTCCTTCTGTGCTGTGGAGGCCCTGTCAATTTTTGTTGCTGCTGCAGTTCATCCCTCTCTGCCTGTGACAGGTCCCAATAGTCTGAAAGACCTTTCCCTCTGTCTTCTTCAGCTCCTCTGGCATTCAGGGCTGGATGATTTGACCTTTTCATGCTTAGCCCAAGTCCACTGCCACCACCCCACAACACAATAATACAACACTTTAGCTCTGAGCCTGGTGTCACACCTTGCGTTGGTTCTGCAGAGCTGTGTTTTATGTAAAACCTGTCCCTGTTCCCCCAGCTCCATTGTGAATGGGCTGCAGGAAGAAAGGGGTGAGATAATTCTGGGATACAAAAATGTAGCCTGGGTGAGGAGGGGCTTCAGAGGAGCCTTGAGAAGAAAGCTTTGGGGGTGTCAGCTGGTGACAAACTCCTCAGGAGCCAGCACTGGTCCCTGGCAGCCCAGAGCCAGCTGAGTGCTGAGCTGCAGCCAGAGCAGGGAGAGAGCAGCACAGGGAGGGGATTCTGCCCCTCTGCTCTGCTCTGCTCAGAGCCCACCTGCAGCACTGCCTCCAGCTCTGGGCCCCCAGCACAGGACCTGGAGCTGCTGGAGAGGCTCCAGAGGAGGCCACAGAGATGAGCAGAGGCTGCAGAACCTCCCCTGTGGGGCCAGGCTGGGAGAGCTGGGGCTGTGCAGCCTGCAGAAGAGAAGGCTGCAGGGAGACCTCAGAGCAGCCTTCCAGGACCTGAAGGGCTCCAGGAGAGCTGGGGAGGGACTGTGGACAAGGGCTGGGAGTGCCAGGATGAGGAACAATGGCTTTGAGCTGGGAGAGGGGAGGCTGAGAGTGGAGAGGAGGAAGAAATTGTTGGCAGTGAGGGTGGGGAGAGCCTGGCACAGGCTGCCCAGGGAGGCTGTGGCTGTGCCCTGCCTGGAGGTGTTCCAGGCCAGGCTGGATGAGGCCCTGAGCAGCCTGTGCTGGTGGGAGGTGTCTCTGCACGTAGTAGATGTTTGAACTGGATGTTGTTTAAGGTCCTTTCCAACCCAACCCATTCTAGGATTCTAAAGATGAGTGATCACCTGCCTGTGGCAGATCAAGCTCCTGTGGCAGTGGGGTCCCTCATGTTTCATTTAAAATTAAAACAATGCTCAGCTTTGCTTAGTTGTGATTGAGGGTCAGGAGAAACCAGAGCCAGGAGTAAATAGCTTGCTCCAGTGTGAAATTGAAGAAATCTGAGTGGGATCACAGGGTGCTACTCCTGCAGCAGCAGCTGATGTGTGGTTTATTGTTAAACAAGAGCAAAGCTCTGGAGATGAAGCTAAAAGCAAAGCTGTCAAGGGTGCATTTTGCAGCTGTGTCCCTGCTCTGTTAAGAAAGAAAACTCTGTTAAAATGGATCATTTATCAATTATTGACTGGAAAGAGGCTTTAGCCTAGCAGAAGCAGCAAGATCGAGAAGGAGATGGAGTCAAAGGGCAGGGCCAGGTTAAAAAAAATACAAGTTTACAGTGCAGAGAGATGAGAGAAATTGCAGCTTCTGGGAATATGTGCAAGAGGACCAAATCTTCTGAAACACTTAGCATTGGTGAGCCAGCAACATGGTGTGACAGGAACAAGAATCACGGAATGCAGCAGGTTGGAAAGGACCTTCTTAGGTGATCCTGTCCAACCCCCTGCAGGCAGCAGGGACACCTCTCACTAGCCCAGGCTGCCCAGGGCCACAGCAAGTTTGACCTTGAATGGCTCCAGGGCTGGGGCCTCCACCACCTCCCTGGGCAGCCTGTGCCAGTGTCTCCCCAGCCTCCCTGTGCAGAGCTTCCTCCTGATGTCCAACCTGACTCTGCCCTGCTCCAGTTCCCAACCATTGCCCCTGGGCCTACCCCCACAGCCCTTCTGCACAGTCCCTGCCCAGCTGCCTGCAGCTCCCCTGCAGGTATTGAACTGCAGCTCTGAGGTCTCCCTGCAGCCTTCTCTTCTGCAGGCTGAGCAGCCCCAGCTCTCCCAGCCTGTCCCCATAGCAGAGGTTCTGCAGCCCTCTGATCATGTTTGTGGTCTCCTCTGGAGCCTCTCCAGCAGCTCCAGGTCTCTCTTGTGTTGAGGGCCCCAGAGCTGGACACATCCTTGCAGGGGAGGTTTCTCCAGAGCAGAGCAGGGCAGGATCCTCTCTCTCCATCTCTGGCCAAGCTTCTTTGGATGCAGCCCAGGCTGCCCTTGGCCTTCTGGGCTGCAAGTGCTCATTGCTGGATCTGTCTTACTCCAGGACCTGCCCTAGTTGAAGATGTTCCTTCTCACTTCAGGTCCATTGGACAAGGTGAGCCTTGAAGCACCCCATGCATTCTGTGGTTCTGTGATTCCTGCAATGGGACTAGACCCCAGTGGGAATTGAGTGCCTTAGAGACTTGGGCACAGGAGAGCACAATCAGCCCTGATGGAGTGAAGCAGATGTTTTGCCTGAGATTCCCTGCTGACCATGAATATTTCTCATGCATGTGCTTGGCCTTCGCCTGCTGCATCCTCTTACCAGCAGAGCTCCTCAGGGATGCTCATGACTTTGTTGGTTTTTGTTTTTCTCCAGAGAACATTCTGTGAGCAACTTAAAGGCAGCTGAGTACTGTGAAGTGGAAGTCGAAGTCACCACACTTCCCTTTCCGTGGCTACCATGACCTTGGAGATCTTACTTAACCTCTCTGTGCTTAGGATCTGTCAAGGAGGGTGGAGGCTTTCCTGCTTCATGTGCTATAGGAGGAAAGGGCTGGCTGTTGGAAACCTGCAAATCCAATTGGAAAATGGGGGTGTTCACCCTGTCTCTGTGCCAAGCTTTCACACATTAGTTGCCCTCATAAGCAATAATGGCTTAGCTGTAGCTTAGGCCAATGCAACAGGGGTGCATCCGGCGGAGTGTGTCCAGCAGGTCTAAGGAGGTTCCCCTCTCCCTCTTTTCTGCCCTTCTGTGAACACGCTTGGAATACTGTGTCCAGATTTGGGCTCCCCAGTTCAAGAGAGACAGGGAGATACAGGAGACAATCCAACAGAGAGCTATGAGGATGATGAAGGGACTGGAAGATCTCTCCGATGAGGAAAGGCTGAGAGACCTGGAGCTGCTCACTTTTGGAGTAAAGCAGCCTGAGAGGGGATCTGATCAATGTCTATAAATGTGTGAGAGGCAGGTGTCAGGAGGAAGGTGCCAGGCTCTTCTCAGTGCTGCCCAGCACAAGGGGCAAGGGGCAAAAACTGGAACCCAGGAGGTTGGATCTGAGCAGGAGGAGAAACTTCTTTGTTGTGAGGGTGCTGGAGGCCTGGAGCAGGCTGCCCAGAGAGGTTGTGGAGTCTCCTGGTGTGGAGAGCTTCCAACCCCCCCTGGGCATTGTGCTCCTGGGCAAGCTGCTGTGGGTGCCCTGCTGGAGCAGGGGCTTGGACTGGGTGGGCTCCAGAGGTCCCTTCCAGCCCCTAACATTCTGAGATTCTATCTTTTCCCTTTAATGAGAGCAAAGTGCTTGATTGCCTTCATGCTCCATTTCCACCATGAGTAGCTGATGTACCTGGAGCTGACCGGAGACTTGCAGCAACTTTTTCTCCCTCTAAGAAGATGCCAACATAGTCCAAACAGATAGAAGCTCCATCAGCTCTTGTTTGGGAGCTAATTTGCTTTCTGCTGATGTTGCAAGCAAACCCCACTCTCCCACTGGCAGAGGCATCATTTCTCTTCTGTCAGCTTACAAGTGACCTCTTGTGTTGGAGAACATAAATATTATATAAAAGACTCCTCCGAGCCAGGCAGCACTCTCTAAGTGCACAGAATGTGTGTGTGTGTGTGTGTGTGTGTGTGTGTGTGTGTGTGTGTGTGTGCAGAGCTCACAGCGGGTGTTCCACTCTGCGCTGCAGGGTGGCCGGAGCAGCAGGGGGGCTGGGGGTGGGGATGCAGATGCAGCAGGAAACGCAGGCAGGGAGCTGGGACAAGAGCAAATCATTTGGCCTTCCCTGCCCCGCCAAAGGTTCCAAGTGTGAATAAGTAACTTCAGGGATGTTCAAAGTGCACAGAGAGAGGAGCTGGGCTGTCTGCAAGATGTGCAGAGCCAAGATTATTTGCATTTCACTCTCTTCTGAATGATCATTTGCATATCACTGGTTTTCCCCTCCTTGCAAGAGTTCAAGGTCAGGTTGGACCAAGGTTTGAGCAGGGTTTGGGTGTCGCAGCCCACAGCAGGGGAGTTGGAACTAAATTATCTTGAAAGTCCCAGCCCAAGCATTTCTGTGATTTCAGAATTCTAGGAAATATAATTTTCTTAGTCAGTTTCTCTGGAAAGGACGACTCAGGTGCTTGCTGTTTGAAGAGGATTGAAAGATTCCCTGCTCACAAAAGGATTAACTGGTGCTGTCACACCCCCCTAAGTTGCCACTGGGGGTGCTGAAAGATTTTATTTCATAGAATAATAGACTGGGTTGGGTGGGAAGGGACCTCCAAAGCTCCTCCAGCCCAGCCCCTGCAGCCAGCAGGGACAGCCCCAACCACAGCAGGCTGCTCCCAGCCCCAGACAACCTGCCCTGCACTGCTGCCAGCCATGGGGCAGCTCCCAGCTCTCTGGGCAGCCTGGGCCAGGCTCTCCCCACCCTCAGTACCAAACATTTCTCCTTCTCTCCTCTCTCAATCTCCCTCTCTGAGTTCCAAACCACCCCCCCCCCTTGTCCTGTAACAACAGGCCCTGCTCAAAAGTCTGTCCCCAGCTTTCTGTCTCCTTGAAGCACTGTGAGGCCACCTGAAGGGCTCCCTGGAGCCTTCTGCAGGCTAAACGAGCCCAGCTCAGCCTGGCCTCACAGCAGAGGGCTTCCAGTCTCACTTTCAGTAGGGAGCAAAGCCCAAAGCTAGAGCATATCTGGGCACACACCCCTGGATCTACTCACAGCCTCTTAGACACAGACAAAAGCAGCCCTGAAACACAGGGAAGATGGTGGATTTTCTTCCCAGGAATGACCAGCAGCCCTCAGCCAGATGACACCAGTCTAATGATTCAGCCAAGAGGTTCAGGTGCCTCACATCTGGTGCACCACATCTAGCATGTCTGAGCCCAGCAGCTGCGGTGTGCAGCACTCTGTTGAACACAACCTAATGTTCTGGCCAGGCTGGGAGGCTCAGGAGCCTGCAGTGGTGGCCTTCTGCTTCAATGATCAGAAATAGGCAAGGACTTCTCCTTGCCTGGTGAGTAATAGCTTCAAAATGACCTTGACATGACAGGGAGTGGGTGGGGCAGAACATCACAAAGGAGGCAGGGTGCCGTGTGGGGTGGAAGTGGAGAGGTCATTAAAGAGGAGACACTCATTTCATTAAGGCAAGTCAGACGTGCAGCCCAGGTGAGAGCTGTACCTGCTCTCCCAGCCTGGGCACTGGCTGTGGGGGCTTTGCTGGGTCCTGACTCAGGCTCTCAGACATATTTTCAAAATTAAGTTGCTAGTACAGCAGGAAGCTGGACATCAGAAGAAGCCTACAGGGGCAAATGTCCTGATCTGGAGCTGAATCACACTCTGCATGCTGACATTTCAGATAGTCAGGAGAAGGTAGATTGAACCCCTTGATATAAATCACAGAATGATAGAATTGTTTGGTTTGCAACAGCCCTCTGAGCTCACCCAGTCCAACACCAGCCCAACCCCAGCATGGCCACCAAACCCTGGCCCCAGGAGCCATGGCCACAGCTTGATGCAACACCTCCAGGCATGGGGACTCCACCACCTCCCTGGGCAGCCTCTGCCAGGCCCTGACCACTCTGGCACCAAAGACATTTTTCCTCCTCTCCAACCTCAGCCTCCCCTGGCACAATTTCAGGCCAGTTCCTCTCCTTCTATCACCTGAGCCCAGCGAGCAGAGCCCAGCCCCCCCCTGGCTCCAGCCTCCTCTCAGGGAGCTGCAGAGAGCAATGAGGTCTCCCTCAGCCTCCTCTGCTCCAGGCTCAACACTCCCAGCTCCTCAGCTGCTCCTCCCCAGTCCTGTTCTCCAGACCCCTCCCCAACTTAGTTGCTCTTCTCTGGACCTGCTCCAGTTCCTCAATGTCCTTCTTGGAGCAAGGTTCTCAAGACTGAGCCCAGTATCAATCTGCTGCACCAGTAAGTGACTAAGTAGTATGGAAGAGAGGTGAAAAATGTCCCTCTTCACAAAATGAAGGGAAAAAAGGCAGATGCCAGAGTGGCTGTGCCCCAGCTGTGAGCTGTTACTGCTTCTTGCTGTCACATGCCTGCTTAAGAAGTTATTCATCCCATTAGATACCAAATAAAGACACTACCTGCCAAAGGATATCAGCTGTTAATAAACTATAATAACTAATTACAGCTCCCATTAATGTTACACTGCACTTTCAATTAAGTGCCTGGGCTGTTTAATTGTGTACAGCCAGTCCCTCCCCACACCCAGAGGCAAACGTGCGGGAACCAGTCCAGGTCTGCTGCCCAGAGCTGGGATGTGCTGGGAGCTGGTAGTGCAGAGGCTTCAGGACATGCACTGCAGATGGGTGTCTGAAGATCAGCTCTGAGCAGCCATGGGAAATAAGATTTGGAAGTGTGGAGGAGGCTGAGGAGCAGCTTTGAGATGCCTGTGTGAAGGAATTGCTTGGATTTCCTGAAGGCCCTGCTGGCAGCAGCAGGTGGGTGGAGGTGCTGCTGGTGTCTCAAGATGATTCTTGACCGCCGGAAGTGGAGGTTGTGGGCAGACCTCATTGCTCTCCACAACTCCCTTCCAGGGAGCCTGGAGCCAGGTGAGGACTGTCTCTGGAGGGTTCTGGAGGCCTGGAGCAGGCTGCCCAGAGAGGCTGTGGAGTTTTTTTCTCTGGAGAGCTTCCAACCCCAGCTGTGTGGCCTGCCTAGGTAACCCTGCTTTGGGTTGGATTGGATGACCTCCAGAGGTCCCTTCCAACCCCTACCATTCTGTGATTCTATGTCATGGGAGCACCGACAAGGTGGCAAAGGAAGTGAGACAGCTTGGGGAAGAGCCAAAGAGCAGCAGCCTGGCTATGGAGCTCAAGGAAGAGTCTCCAGATCTGGGGCCCATTAGGTTCCTTTGGCTTTCCAGTTAACCTTGAAATGACTTCTCACAAGAAGCTTGGGTAGGACTAAAGTTTAATTTCGAAGTACAAAAGCAGGTAATCCAGTTACAGTGTGCAAGCAGAGCCCTGAGATGTCTCTGCCTCCATCAGGTACTTTCAGCTGTCAGAACATTTGTCCAATGTCACCCTGGGGGATCAGACTCTCACGCAAGAGCTTCTTCATCCTAGAATTCTCCCCACAGACAGAGACAAAGGCTCAGGAGCATGAATCATCCTCACACACATACTGCCTGAAAGCCTCCCTCTGAGTTCAGTCCCTCCTATCCTCCCTGCAGATTCCTCTTAATGATTCAGCCTCAAGAATGCTTTGAGGTAAACATGGAATATGGAACCAACCTTGGAATGGGAGGCAAGGGGCATGTGCCATGGTGTAGATGTTCTTGGTGCAGACATCTCTGAGCACATTGTCTTTGACTCCCTGCCTGAGCATCTCTAGAGTGTGACTCTCTTGGCCTAGAAAGGCAAAGGATTGGATGTAGAGGTCTAGAGCAGGGTTGGTGGACTCCAGGGCTGTGTACTTTCACAAGTGCCGTACTCTCAGCATGATGAGAACTGATCTCTCTGGGGTGCTGGCAGGCTGGGCATGTAGCACCTCTAAACCAGGCTTTGAGGGGTAGCAGTACAACATTTCTGTCAAGGAGCAGCTCTGCTACGTTCCTCACTGCGACTTGTGTCACAAAGCATCAGCTTACTGCAGGTCCTAAGTGGAAGCTGTGGCTGGGGAGGGAGGAAAGAGCATGAGATCCAGCAAGGGACACGTGAAATCATAGCCAGGCAGACCAAGGAAACAGAGAATCAGAGAGTGGGTTGGCTTGGAAGGGACTTAAAACTCGTCCAGTGCCAACCCCCTGCCCTGGGCAGGGACACCTCCCACCAGCACAGGCTGCTCAAGGCCTCATCCAGCCTGGCCTGGAACACCTCCAGGCAGGGCACAGCCACAGCCTCCCTGGGCAGCCTGTGCCAGGCTCTCCCCACCCTCACTGCCAACAATTCCTTCCTCCTCTCCACTCTCAGCCTCCCCTCTCCCAGCTCAAAGCCATTGTTCCTCATCCTGCCCCTCCCAGCCCTTGTCCAGAGTCCCTCCCCAGCTCTCCTGGAGCCCTTCAGGTCCTGGAAGGCTGCTCTGAGGTCTCCCTGCAGCCTTCTCTTCTGCAGGCTGCACAGCCCCAGCTCTCCCAGCCTGGCCCCACAGGGGAGGTTCTGCAGCCTCTGCTCATCTCTGTGGCCTCCTCTGGAGCCTCTCCAGCAGCTCCAGGTCCTTCCTGTGCTGGGGGCCCAGAGCTGGAGGCAGTGCTGCAGGTGGGCTCTGAGCAGAGCAGAGCAGAGGGGCAGAATCCCCTCCCTCGACCTGTTCTGAAGACTTTGTTAACCACACACAAACTCAAATAAATGCTTTGGAAACTCAGCAGCAGCACTGCCAGAGGCTGCACAGCCAGCAACTGAGTGAGGCATGAAAGGAGCAGCTCCAGGAAGATAAGGTTAGAGCAGAGGAGCTAAATGAACTCTTCAGCTTAATGTTTGCTGTGGAAGAGCTTAGGGAAATTCCAGCAGTGGAACTTTTCTTAATAGGATGTGAATTGGAGGAACTGCCTCAAAGTAATGAAATCAACGGTTCCAGATCCCCAGGGGGGATTGGAAGTGGCAGGGTCATGGATGAATTGTGCAAAAAACAAAGGCATCTGAGCAGCATTTGTCTGGAGAAGTCTTACAGATCCATTAGTGCTCTTTAAAGGAGGAAAGGAGCATGTGTAGAAAGGTGACTTGATGGAGGAAGTGAACATAAAATGTCAACAAGATCAAGGAGAAGTAGGTGTGGAGATAGGAAAATATAGAGAACAGGAAGAAAGATGTTCTAAAGTCCAGAGAACAGGAGCTGGGGAGGAGCAGCTCAGGGACCTGGGGTTGTTTACTTCAGAGAAGAGGAGGCTGAGGGAGACCTCATTGCTCCCTGACAGGAGGCTGGTGCCAGGTGGGGCTTGGGCTCTGCTCCGTAGTCTCAGGTAATAGAAGGAGAGGAATCGGCCTGAAATTGTGCCAGGGGAGGCTGAGGTTCACAGTATCACAGTATAACCAAGGTTGGAAGAGACCCCAAGGATCATCAAGTCCAACCTGTCCCAACAGACCTCACAACTAGACCATGGCACCAAGTGCCACGTCCAATCTCCCCTTGAACACCTCCAGGGACGGCGACTCCACCACCTCCCTGGGCAGCCCATTCCAATGACGAATGACTCGCTCAGTGAAGAACTTCCTCCTCACCTCGAGTCTAAACCTCCCCTGGCACAGCTTGAGACTGTGTCCCCTTGTTCTGGTGCTGGTTGCCTGGGAGAAGAGACCAACCCCCTCCTGTCTACAACCACCTTTCAGGTAGTTGTAGAGGGCAATGAGGTCACCTCTGATCCTTCTCTTCTCCAGGCTAAACAATCCCAGCTCCCTCAGCCTCTCCTCATAGGGCTTGTGCTCAAGGCCTCTCCCAGCCTTGTTGCCCTTTTCTGGACACGTTCAAGTATCTCGATGTCCTTCTTAAACTGAGGGGCCCAGAACTGGACACAGTACTCAAGGTGTGGCCTAACCAATGCAGAGTACAAGGGCAGAATGACCTCCCTGCTCCTGCTGGCCACACTATTCCCAATACAGGCCAGGATGCCATTGGCCTTCTTGGCCACCTGGGCACACTGTTGGCTCATGTTTAGGTGGGTGTCAATCAGCACCCCCAGGTCCCTCTCTGTTTGGCAGCTCTCCAGCCACTCTGACCCCAGCCTGTAGCTCTGCATGGGGTTGCCGTGGCCAAAGTGCAGCACCCGGCACTTGGACTTATTAAATGCCATCCCATTGGACTCTGCCCATCTGTCCAGTCGGTCGAGGTCCCTCTGCAGAGCCTTTCTACCCTCTAACTGACTAACATCTGTTCCCAACTTGGTGTCATCTGCAAACTTGCTGATGACTGACTCAACCCCCTCATCCAGATCATCAATGAAGATGTTAAAGAGGATGGGGCCCAGCACCGATCCCTGGGGGACGCCGCTGGTGCCTGGCCGCCAGCCGGACGCGGCACCATTCACCACCACTCTCTGGGCTCGGCCCTCCAGCCAGTTCCTAACCCAGCACAGAGTGTTGCGGTCCAAACCACGAGCTGACAGTTTAGCCAGCAGTTTACTGTGGGGGACGGTGTCAAAGGCCTTGCTGAAGTCCAGATAGACTACATCCACAGGCCTCCCCACGTCCACCAGACGGGTCACCTGATCATAGAAGGAGATCAGGTTGGAGAGGCAGGACCTGCCCTTCCTAAATCCATGTTGGCTGGACCTGAGCCCTTGGCCATCCTTCAGGTGCGCAGTTATTGCCTCCAGGATAATCTGTTCCATCACTTTCCCTGGCACTGAGGTCAGGCTGACTGGCCTGTAGTTTCCGGGCTCCTCCATCCGTCCCTTCTTGTGGATGGGGATCACATTGGCCAGTTTCCAGTCATCTGGGACCTCTCCAGTGAGCCAGGACTGGAGGAAAATGATGGAGAGCGGCTTGGCCAGCTCATCTGCCAGCTCTCTCAGCACCCTAGGATGGATCCCATCCGGTCCCATGGACTTGTGGGTGTCCAAGTGGCTCAGCAGGTCCCGAACTAATTCCTCATGGATTTCTGGGGCATTACACTGCTCCCCGACCCTATTACCCAGCTCAGGAGGCCACTCATCCTGGACTCCTGCCTTGCTGTTAAACATGGAGGCAAAGAAGGCGTTCAGGACCTCAGCCTTTTCCTCATCTTCGGTCACCGTGTTCCCCTCCAGGTCCAGTAAGGAGTGGAGGTTCTTCTTGCCCTTCTTTTTAGCGATGATATATTTGTAAAATTGCTTTTTATTTTCTTTCACAGAGGTGGCCAGTTTCAGTTCTAACTGGGCCTTTGCCTCTCTAATTTTATTCCTACATAATCTAACCACTTCCTTGAACCTACCTCGAGAAGCCTTCCCCCCCTTCCAAAGGTGATACAGCCTCTTTTTTTCCCTTAATTCCCCCAGGAGCTGCTTGCTCATCCAGGCCGGTCGCCTTCCCCGCCGGCTCATCTTTCGACACATGGGGACCGCCAGTTCCTGTGCCCTCAAGAGCTCCTTTTTGAAGTAGGTCCAACCCTCCTGGACCCCTCGGTTCATGAGGGTTGGTACCCAGGGAACTTTACAAATAAGTTTCTTAAAGAGGCTGAAGTTTGCCCTCCGGAAGTCCAGGGTGAAGGTTCTGTTGGTACTCCTCCCTATCTCCCTGCATATTGAAAACTTCACTATCTCGTGGTCACTGCACCCTAGGCAGCCTCCCACGGTCACATCTCCCACCAGCCCTTCCCTATTGGAGAGCAGCAGGTCAAGCAGAGCCTGTCCCCTGGTAGGCTCGCTTAACAGCTGCGTTAGGAAGCAGTCCTCTATTCGCTCCAGGAATCTTCTGGACTGCCTTCTCTCTGCTGAATTAAGTTCCCAGCAGATATCTGGCAGATTGAAGTCACCCACGAGGACAAGATCTGATGGTCTTGAGACAGCCTCCAGTTGTTTATAGAATAATTCATCAATCTCCTCATCCTGGTTGGGTGGTCTATAACAGACTCCAACCAGGATGTCAGATTTGTTGGGTTGCCCTCTGATTTTAACCCACAGGCTCTCAATTCCCTCATCTTCCACCTCAAGTTCAGAGGCAGAAAGTGTCTCCCTAATATACAAAGCCACCCCTCCTCCTCTTCTCCCTCTCCTATCCCTCCTAAAGAGCCTGTAACCCCCCAGTGCAGCACTCCAATCGTGCGTGTTGTCCCACCATGTTTCTGAGATGGCAACTATATCATAGTTGCCCTGGTGGATTAGGACCTCCAGCTCCTCTTGCTTATTGCCTAGGCTGCGTGCATTGGTGTACATGCACTGCAGCTGGGCTCCCGACCTCTCAGTTGACCCTACCTTGTGCCCTACTCTTACCTCTGCAGAGGGACCGATGTCTTCACCCACCCCCTTCAGACCTAGTTTAAAGCCCTCCTAATGAGCCCTGCCAACTCTAGTGCTAGGACTCTCTTGCCCCTTCTAGATAAATGCACCCCATCAGGACCCAGCAGGTCGGGTGCTGTAAGAGTAGGCCCATGATCAAAGAAACCAAAGTTCCTCCGCTGGCACCACTCCCTGAGCCACTTATTGATGGTGTGGGTTCTCCCGTTCCTCTCAGTGTACTCCCCTGCCACTGAGGGAACTGAGCAGAACACCACTTGCGCGCCTGCCCCATCAATCAATTGTCCAAGGGCCCTGAACTCCTTCTTAATTGCCCTGGTGCCCTTCCTGTCGATCTCATCACTCCCAGCCTGTATTACCAGTAGAGGGTAATAGTCAGAGGGACCGATGAGCTTGGGGATTCCCCTTGCAATATCCCTTATCCGCGCCCCAGGTAGAGAGCAGACCTCCCTGTGGGATGGGTCGGGACGACATATGGGTCCCTCAGTACCCCCCAGGAGAGAGTCCCCAACAACTATAACCCTTCTCCTTCTCTTTGTGGAGCCGGTCATTATAGCTGGTGGTGGCCGCTTGGTCTTAGGCTTGGCCTTAGGCTGCTCCCCAGAGCTGGTCGTTACAGCCGGCGGGGACCGCTTGGCCCTGGTCTCCCCTCTGGATGGCCGCTCCTCAGCCCTCTCATCCCCACCGCCCTCAGCCTGCAGGGCCTCATACTTATTATGCAAGGGCAGCGGAGGAGGAGGAGAGGGCCGGGGTGGATTTCTCTTGCCACCCTTGGCAGGGACCTGTGTCCATCCCTCTCCGTTTTCAGGGGCCCGGCCCTCAGCAGGGGAGATCTGCAGAGCCTTCTCCCACAAGTCTAACTCCCGTTCGCTTTCCCTTATTGACCTCAGCCTAGACACCTCCTCTTTCAGCTTGGCCACTTCATCCTTCAGGTCAGCCACCAGGCTGAGGAGAAAGTTCACCTGCTCACACCTGACACAGGCGTCCTCTCCCTCTCCCTCTCCCTCTATTCCAACTGCCAGGCTGAAGCACTCTCCGCAGCTGGCAGCCTGGACTCCAGCATGCTGGAGAAACAACTCTGTCTGGGTAGATGCTATTTTTCTACCCTTGGTCCGAGTAATGACCATGGTGCAGCGTATGAGTGAAAACAAAAAACAAAAAACAAAAACAAAGCAAACAAAAAAATTTTTTTTTTTTTTCTTTTTGCGCAAGCAGCCGAAAGGCAGCGACTGAGCCGAACTGGCGCCGCCCGCACAAGCAGCCGCAAGGCAGCGACTGAGCCGAACTGGCGCCGCCCGCACAAGCAGCCGAAAGGCAGCGACTGAGCCGAACTGGCGCCGCCCGCACAAGCAGCCGAAAGGCAGCGACTGAGCCGAACTGGCGCCGCCCGCACAAGCAGCCGAAAGGCAGCGACTGAGCCGAACTGGCGCCGCCCGCACAAGCAGCCGCAAGGCAGCGACTGAGCCGAACTGGCGCCGCCCGCACAAGCAGCCGAAAGGCAGCGACTGAGCCGAACTGGCGCCGCCCGCACAAGCAGCCGAAAGGCAGCGACTGAGCCGAACTGGCGCCGCCCGCACAAGCAGCCGCAAGGCAGCGACTGAGCCGAACTGGCGCCGCCCGCACAAGCAGCCGAAAGGCAGCGACTGAGCCGAACTGGCGCCGCCCGCACAAGCAGCCGCAAGGCAGCGACTGAGCCGAACTGGCGCCGCCCGCACAAGCAGCCGAGAGGCAGCGATTGAGCCGAACTGGCGTCGCCCGCACAGCCCGGCTGGGATTTAAATCTCCCGCGGCTGACGTCAGGCACTCGCTCCCGTGCACGCTCGCGAGAGCACGAGCCCGCCTCAATCCCTGCCCCCCAGGAGTCCTCCCGACCCGCTAAACCCCGAAAGCAAGGCAAAAAGCCCAGCAGAAACTCACAAGGCAAGCGGAGCTGTCCCGAAGGAGCGGTTCTGACTGGCGATTGAGCCGAACTGGTTGGAGAGGAGGAAAAATTTGTTTGGTGCCAGAGTGGTCAGGGCCTGGCAGAGGCTGCCCAGGGAGGTGGTGGAGTCCCCATGCCTGGAGGTGTTGCAGCAAGCTGTGGCCATGGCTCCTGGGGCCATGGTTTGGTGGCCATGCTGGGGTTGGGCTGTGTTGGGCTGGGTGAGCTCAGAGGCCTCTACCAACTCCAAACAGTTTTGTGGTCCTGTGATCTCTGTAGGGAAAAGTTAAACCAGACAGGAACTTTTCCACCAGGAGAAGCAATGTCCTGGGAGATGCAGTAATAGTCCTCAAGACTGAAAGTGCAAGAAAAGATTAATTTGGGAAAATTGGCCTCTTGCTTCTTGCCCAGAGCCAAGAAGGAATAATTTGTAGGAAACATGAGCAAGTTAGGGCAGAGATGTCCATTCTCCATTCAACTCCTAACTAAACTGGGGAACTCTTTTCAAGATGCAGTGAATGCTGCAGTGGTTCATGGATTCATGGAGCAGTTAAAACCCCATGAAGACCTCTTAAATGAATTCATAATCTCTCAGTGACAAGACTGAAAGCAAAGAGCACAGACCAGGACTCATCTCATACTTGAAGCGTGCACTCTGATCCTTTCTGACACAGGCTCCAGGCTGGGATGGGCCTTTCTGCAAACCCAAGGCAGAATTCCTTCCCCCTTGTCCTGCTTTGGAATCTCTGAGAGCTGATTTGGTGAATGGCAACTGAGCATGAAGGAACCACAGCTGGGGGAACCAGTCCTTGAAGCTGCCTCTGCAACATTAGCTTGCGGAATTTTTACTTAAGAGTAGGAAATTGCTGAAGAGTTGCAGAAATCCTTAGTGTAAACCCACAACAGTCAACAAGGGTCCTGAGATCCACCAGAGATGTGCCCAGCAAATTCTTCCCCTGGCTGCTGAGGAGTGAGAGAGCCTTGCCTTGTCCACACACCAGCCCCATCAGTGGCAGCTTTCTGTGTTTCACAGGTGAGAGCTAAATCCAATGCCCTGAGTGTCTCCTGTCACCATCTCTGGAGGTGCTGAAAGAATGACAAGCTGTCATCCAGCCCTCTGGAGATCTCTGCAGAAGGATGTGCATCATCCTTTGACATTGACTTTCTTTGGCATCACAAGGAAATTCGAAGTGTTTCCTAACCATGGGGGTGGATCAGGATCAGAAGTCTCCAGTGATGCTGGGACATTGCCAATAGCAGGGAGGGCCTGGGGAAGAGTGGCTGGAAAGCTGCCCAGTAGAGGGAGACCCAGGGGTGCTGATTGACAGCTGTCTGAAAATGAGACAGTGTGTGGCCAGGTGGCCAAGAAGGCTACTAGCATCCTGGCTGGGATAAGCAGGACTGGAGGAGTGATTGCACCCCTGCACGGGGCACTGCTGAGGCCACACTGTGCTCACTGTTTTGGGGCACGCACTCCAAGTAGTGCATTGAGGTGCTGAAGTGGGTCCAGAGAAGGGCAATGAAGATGATGAAGAGTCTGGAGAACAGGGCTGGGGAGGAGCAGCTGAGGGACCTGAAGGTGTTTAGCCTGGAGAAGGAGGCTGAGGGAGACCTCATTGTTCTCTGCAGCTTCCTGAGAGGAGGCTGGAGCCAGGTTGGGGTTGGGCTCTGCTCCCTAGTAACAAATGATAGGATGAAAGGAAATTGACTCAAATTGCACCAGGGGAAGTTTAGGTTGGGCTTTAGGAAAAAATTCTTCCCTGAAACTCTTCTCAAAGCCTGGCACGGGGCAGGGAAGGTGACCAAATCCCCATCCCTGGAGGTGTTTAGAAGATGCAGATATGTGGTGCTGAGGACCATGGCTTAGAAATAGCTTTGGTATAAAGTTATAGAATGGTTGGACTGGATGATCTGGAAGGGCTTTTCCAGTTGAAACCACTCTGTGATTCCATGAACTTCTGCACACGAGCTCAGACAACTGAGACAGGCCCAAGGTATTTGCCAAGGAAAACTGGGACTTTTGGTTCAATTCTGGATTCTTCTGAGGAAAAGAACATTGCTGCTCTCACCACACGTGTCAGATTTAGTATGACTGAACAAACTGGAGTTCAAGCTTCTTTTATCATCAGCTCTAAAGCACAATCCACGGACAGGTGTCTTTGAAAATCAACAGTGGAGTGATGAAAGTGGGAATCCAGCATGAGCACAGGCTGCTGCTGGGTAGATGCTGTGATACAAGTGCTTAGACACTTTAACTCCATGAGGGAAGGCAGGGGAATGCTACACATCTGTGGCTGCAGAACAACTTATTCTTCATTGCTTCTCCAGAGGGAACTGGTTTTTGCTTGTTTGTTTGTTTTGTTAGCTGATGGTTTTGCTACAAGGTCCTCAGTTGTGCTTTCTGCAAAGAGTTTCTGAAGTTGTCTTTTTTTGCTTCATCTAATTCTTCCAGCTCCTATACTGTAGACACAGAAGTCATACAGCTGTTGAACTTGGAAGAGCCCTCTGAGCTCAGCCAGCCCAGCCCTTACCCAGAGCTCACAAAGCCAGCCCTGCTGCTCAGCCACTGCCACTGCACCACAGCCCTCAGCACCACAGCCACACAGCTCTGAAACCCCTCCAGGGCTGGGGACTCCACCACCTGCCTGGGCAGCCTGGGACAGTGCCTGAGAACCCTTGCTAGGAAGGAATTGTTCCTAACATCCAACCTGAGCCTCCCTTGGCACAGCTTGAGGCCATTTCCTCTCCTCCTCTCACTTGCTGCATGTGAGAAGAGCCCAAGCCCCACCTGGCTCCAGCCGCCTTTGGGGGGAGTTCTAGTGAGCAATGAGGTCTCCCTCAGCCTTCTCTTCATCAGACTAAACAATCCTAGTTCCCTCAGCTGCTCCTCATGAGACTTGTGTCAGAGGCAGCCCAGCCCTTGGCAGAAGCTGTCCCCATCAGCTGCTCCCTGCTAGCAGCAGCCCCTGGCTGTGCCAAGCTGTCCTGAAGTGCAGAAAGTGCCTCAGTGAGCAGAGCCTGAGCTGGGCAGGGACAGCTCTGAGCAGGAGGGGCTCTGCTGCAGTACACAGGACCATGGTGAACTCTGAAGTTAAAAAGAAAACAGATCCAGAAGTGCACTGCAGCCACAGGACAGATCTGCTGTCAGACAAGTGCAGTCATAACTGTGCAAAGGACAGGAGTGACCTCTGAGTACACCACAACTGCATTGTCAGAGACATCTCTGACTTGGCTTCATGAGGGCCCTGGTTCCTGTGGGACCTTGGCACATGGTGGATTTTCCCACTGTGGCCCAGTTAGCAGTAGTTCAATCACAGCAGTAGGATCCCTAAGGAGGAAAAAGCAGAACGCAGCACGGCAGGAGCTTGTGCTGCCTCTCTGAACATCAAAATCACAGTGCCAGGGTGGCACCACCAAGCCTGGAGTCAGTAATTCTTCTGCAGCTGGTCAAGCTGAATGCTTAATCCCCACAGAAACCAGCAGAGCTGCCTCTGAGCCAGACATCAAACCCTTTACTTCAAGCGGGGAATGTCCTAAGAACATTGCTGTTGGCTGACGACATCATGCTGTGGCCAACATGTCTCCAGCAAATGAAGTGTGACATCAGAGCAGGCACACATAGTCCTGCCTTGTGCTGTCACCAGCAGAGAGCCTGCAAAGCCAAACAGCCCCACTGCCCATCCAGGGGAGAAAGATCTGCTGCTTCCTAAATGCACAGCCCATGGGGAGGAGGTGAGGGGTGGGAGACAGGACAAGTGTTCAGGGTGCAGGAGTCAGCAGTAGGAGAGTGCTGACAGAGGACAACCCAAGGGAGCTGATGTCTTGTGTGTGAGAGGGGGGCAGATAGGGCAGGACAACTTAGTGGGGAACATGAAGCCCTGGGAGGAGCTGGCAAGTGGAGAGAGAAGGTCTGCAGGACACTGGAGGTGGCAGGAAGAGAAAATGGGACTGGGACAAATGAGGTGTCAGCACTTTAAGAGGCTATCCCTGTTACCTTACAGCCTTCATTGAACTCCAAGCTCAGCAGATGCCTCCAGACCACTCTGGACTCAGCAAAGACAGCTGGTCCAGGCTAGACCCACTCCCTGGTGCTGGGGTTGCAAGATGCAGTCACCATGTGCTAGGGTTTGACACCAGCAGCAACTCAACAGCACATTCAGGATCTTTTGGTTTTTTCTTGTAACAAGCAAGTTCTGTTGGGCTCTGCTCTGGTTTTTACAGCCCCAGCTCTCCATGCAGACTAGGTCTGATTTTTGTGAAAGGACTCCTGGGGCTTTACTCAAGAAAGTCTTTGAGGGCTGGAGCAGGTCAGGAGAAGGGCAACCAAGCTGGGGAAGGGTCTGGAGAGCAGGGCTGGGGAGGAGCAGCTGAGGGAGCTGGGGGTGTTGAGCCTGGAGCAGAGGAGGCTGAGGGAGACCTCCTTGCTCTCTGCAGCTCCCTGAGAGGAGGCTGAAGCCAGGTGGGGGTTGGGTTCTTGTCCTGAGGAACAAGTGATAGAATGAGAGAGGAAGCAGCCTGAGGTTGTGCTAGGGGAGGTTTGGGTTGGACATGGGGAACAGTTTTTTTCCTGCAAGAGCGGTCAGGCATTGGAACAGTGGTCAGGCAGAGACTGCCCAAGGAGGTGGTGGAGTCCCCATGCCTGGAGGTGTTCCAGAAAGGTGTGGCCATGGCACTTGGGGCCATAGTTTAGTGGCCAGGGTGGGGTTGGGCTGATGATCTCAGTTGGCATTTCCAACCTTAATGGTTCTCCATATTGTTGTCATTGATTTTGAGATTTGATGACTCAAAAAATGGCCAAAGAAAATGTCCATCCTATTGATTTTAATTCAAACTGCTGGTGAGGAGAAGCCAAGCAAAATATTTATAGTATCACAGTATCAGTCAGGGTTGGAAGGGACCACAAGGATCAGCCAGTTCCAACCCCCCTGCCATGGGCAGGGACACCCCACACTAGAGCAGGCTGGCCAGAGCCTCATCCAGCCTGGGCTTAAACACCTCCAGGGACAGGGCCTCAACCACCTCCCTGCACAACCCATTCCAGGGCCTCACCACCCTCACAGTGAAGAACTTCCTCCTCACATCCAGCCTGAATCTCCCCACCTCCAGCTTCATTCCATTCCCCCTAGTCCTATCACTCCCTGAGAGCCTGAGCAGTCCCTCCCCAGCCTTCCTGTAGCCCCCTTCAGATACTGGAAGGCCACAATGAGGTCACCTCGGAGCCTTCTCTTCTCCAGCCTGAACAGCCCCAACTCCTTCAGTCTGTCCTCACAGGAGAGCTGCTCCAGCCCTCTGCTCCTCCTCCTGGCCCTGCTCTGGACACCTTCCAGCACCTCCAGATCCCTCTTGGAATAGGGGCTCCAGAACTGGAGGCAGTACTCCAGGTGGGGTCTCAGCAGAGCTGAGCAGAGGGGGAGAATCCCCTCCCTTGCCCTGCTGGCCACACTTCTCCTGATGCAGCCCAGGCTCTGATTGGCTTTCCGGGCTGCAAGTGCCCCCTGAGAGCTCCTGCTGAGCTTCTCCTCCCCCAGCACCCCCAAGTCTCTCTCCTCAGGGCTGCTCTCCAGCCAGTCCCTGCCCAGCCTGGATTTGTGCCTGGGATTGCCTCGACCCAGCTGCAGGACCCTGCCCTTGGTCTTGTTGAAGCTCCTGAGGTTGGCTTGTGCCCACCTCTCCAGCCTGTCCAGGTCCCTCTGGATGGATCCCTTCCCTCCAGCTGTCTGCTGCACCACACAGCTTTAATGGATTTTCTCTTTCCCCCAAATCTTCAATTTCCTTTTAATGTTTTTTTTCTTTCTCCACTTTCAGCTGGACAATAAGGGCCCTTGCCTGTACTATCATAGAATCAGATAATGCTTTGGGTTGGAAGGGACTTCCACAGCTCGTCCAGTCCACCCCTGCTGCACTCAGCAGGGACATCCTCCACCAGAGCAGGTTGCCCAGAGACCTGTCCAGCCTCACCTGGAATAGCTCCAAGGTTGGGGCCTCCACCCTGGGCAACCTGTTCCAGTGTTCTACTACCATGCCATCTACACTGCTCTTGTGAGACCTCACCTGGAGCACTGTGTCCAGTTCTGGATCCCCTATTACAAGAAAGATCTGAAGATGCTGGACGGTGTCCAGAGAAGGGCCATGAGGATGAGCAGAGGGCTGGAGCTACTCTGCTATGGAGACAGACTTGAGAACCTCTGCTGTGGGGACAGGCTGAGAGAGTTAGGGACTGTTCAGCCTGGAGAGGAGAAGGCTCCAAGACCTTATTGTGGCCTTCCAGTATCTGAAGAGGGCCACAAGAAAGCTGGGGAGGGACTCTTTAGTGACAGAACTTGGGACAATGGATCCAAGGAGGGGAGAGTTAGATTAGACATTAGGAAGAAGGGTGTCTCACCATGAGGGTGGTGAGAGCCTGGCACAGGTTGCCCAGGGAGGTGATGGAAGCCTCACCCCTGGAGGTTTTGAAGGCCAGGCTGGATGTGGCTGCGAGCAACCTGCTGCAGTGTGAGGTGTCCCTGCCCATGGCAGGGGGGTTGGGTCTGGATGAGCCTTGAGCTCCCTTCCAGCCCTGACAATTCTGTGATTCTATGACCCAGGACAGAAGAGACAGCATCTCCTTACCTGAGCAGGGGAATGTCTGGGGCCATGGGCAGACATGCAGCCAGGATGCTGTGGCTGCTGTGCTATGATGGACAGACACATGGCTAACCACCCACCTAAGAGTTTGACACTGAGTTCCTGGGGAGCATTCCAGAGAAGAGCAACAGTGGAGGAACATGAGACAGGGAATGATGTGTTATCAAAAAGGAGACCTTAGGCTTGCACAAATCTCTTGAAGGTGAGCAGGTAAGGAAGAGAGCTGGTACTTTCCATGGCTGTGAGGTTGTCAAGCAAGTGCTCCTTGCAGAGAGGAAGTTACAGGCTCTCAAAAGTGCAGAAGGGCTGAGGAGTTATCTGGAACATTTATGTGCAAAATAAGGAGGAATTTCTTCAAGTCACTGCCCCTGATTGTGGTTTTCTCAGCAAGGGAAACATGGAGGAGGCAATGAAAGCCCTGAACCTTCCAGTTTGAAAACAGAGCTAAATCCCACCCTAATCCAAAAGAAAAAAGCTGATTTGGGGTTCCAGCTGCTGCCTGGGAACTTTGAAACAGAGCACTTCTCAATTTTGTCTCACTTAGAACTTTCCTCTAGGAAAACCTCCCACTTTTCAATCAGCTCCACTTCCCGAGCTTCCCAGGTCACCAAAGCCTGCACTGACAACTTGTTTCACAGCTAGAGAGGTTTTTCATAATCCTGATTGTGAATTGTCACCATCCCAGACCCAACCCACTGCCTCCCTGCTCTGTCCTGGCTGACAAAGGAGAGTAATTGATTCCTGCGACATCCCACTGCCTGTTTGTTCCAAACTCTGTGTACCAGAGATTGCTTCTAATGAAATGTTCCACTCTGACACACATGGAATACATCAAATTAAGTTCTTGAATAGGAAATAACAGTTAGCAAAGGCTGCCAAACCAAGGCTGCCAGACTGGCACAGAGAGAGGCTGGGGGATGAAGAAGGGAGAGGAACCACCTTGGCTCTGGGCCAGGCACGTGTTTGCCCTTAACATCACCAGATCTGCACATTATTGCTCCAGCTGTTAATTCTGACTTCTTTTGACCTGGTACAGCTTCACTGGACATACAACAAGGGTGAAAAATGAATTCCATCCCATGGATATCATCCTCAGGAGCAAGCTGAGGGATCCCCAGGGTCAAGCCTCTTCTTCCCTGGCTGGTGTCTGTCGTGGTTTGGGAGGCAATTCTCCCCCCACGGGCAGAAACAACGCCTCAGACAAACAGACTGCAAAAGATGGTGGAAAGATTAAATGGGAAAACAAAAGAACAACAATGGAAGTTCTACAGAGAACCACAGGCTCCGTGACAGAGAGACCCCAGAACATACCCAAGAACGTCCCATCCCCACCTGGGGGTTCACCCAAACCCCCCCAGGGCTCTTTCTTCCCCCACCCCCAACCTTGGTCCTGAGCAGGCCCAAGGGCGGCAGCTCAGGCCATGGTGCCCAGGCAGCAGTGGGGGGCGAAAGAGGCAGTGAAGCTCCGGCCTGGATGTTCCATAGGGGAGCAGGACACTGTGGGTGACATCCCTGGCTGCCTGTGACCACCCCCTGGGCTGGGCCCTCTTGGGACCTCCCAGGTGTGGTCTGTGCAGTGGCATCTGGGCCAGCACCCAGCCTGAACCACCACAGTGTCCCGGCAGGATTCTGTCCCTCCTGCCCTCCATCCCTGTGTTCCTGAACCTACACCCAGAGCCCAGTTCCTGAATCCTACTGATCTGCAAAGTGAAGAGAAACCAGGCTGGATGAAGCCTTGAGCAACTGGGCTTAGGAGGAGGTATCCCTGCCCATGGCAGAGGGGTTGGAACTTGGTAATCTTTAAGGTCCCTTCCAGCTCAAACCAATCTGTGATTATTCCCCAGGCTCCCTCGTGAGCACAAGAATTATGCTGAAGACAGGAGCAAAGTCTGCTCATCTACCAAGCATGAAAGGGGCCCTCCTGTTCCTCAGCTCAGTCACCGTTGACTGCAGCTCTCTTCCTTACCTGCTCACCTTCAAGAGATTTGTGCAGGCCTAAGGTCCCCTTTTTGATAAGACATCATTCCCTGTCTCATGTTCCTCCACTGTTTCTTCATTCAAGTTCCACTCCACGATGATAGATGTGTGCTCCTGGCAGAATTGATTCTTCTCCCTGGGCATCTGTAATGATGCACCCACCAAGTGAAACACAAAGAAGTCCAGGCAATGGAGTAGGAACCCCCAGCTCCCCTTTCACAGCATCACAGAACATTAGGGGTTGGAAGGGAACTCAGAAGCTCATCCAGTCCAACCCAGGGCAGGTCACACATGAAGGCATCCAGGTAGGTTTTGAATGTCTCCAGAGAAGGAGACTACAACCTCTCTGGGCAGCCTGCTCCAGGGGTCAGCACCCTCACAGGGACAAAGTTTTCTCTTCCATTGCAGTGGCACCTCCTCTGCTTCAGCTTGCCCCCAGTGCCCCTTGTGCTGTCCTTTTACATCCCTGAGCAGAGCCTGGCTCCAGCCCTGCATGCACATCTTTACCAACAAGCCCTCAGGCTCCTCTGCGCCAAGCTCAAGAGCCCCAGCTCCCTCAGCCTGGCCTCCACTGCCTTCCCTGGGTGAAACCAACAAACAGCAAGTTGAACTCACCCACCTTTCCTGTTTGTTTCTCCTTCTGGTCCTTGAAACCTTCCCTGTAGACTTTACACTGCAGCTGCTCCTCCTATGTACAGCAGATCCCAATGCACAGCTGTGGGTCTGAAGTGCTTATCTAGTTTAGATTTCCTACTTGCTTGTTGCTTCATCAACCAGCGAGCAGTTGCATAGAAGGTGAGCAGCAGTGGAAACCCTCATGTCTATACTAGGATGAGTCAAGACTGCTCCTAGCACAAGAGGATTCCAGGAGATTGTTGGTAGGTGTTATGGTTTGGAGCTGTTAGCTTAATTATACACAAGAATAAGAAAATTACAGAGACTTTGAGTAGAAAAATAGTAAAAGGTAAATAAATTACCACTGGACAGAGAACAATAACATAGACTGTAGGAAAGCAGAAAGTATCTATGGAAGGTTTCAGGACAAGAAAGAAGAACAGGCCACTGATACTGGAAGGATGGCTTGATGATAAAGAAGAGCTGACCGTGGTAAACAACCTGAAGTGCGAGGCAGGAGGACACTTGCATCTGTGCTGGAGAAGATCGACCTGATATGGGATGAAGATAACAATGGACAGCTGCATATCAAAGGAGGAAACTCAATTAGCAGCAGTGGTGCAAGAATGCCAGGGAATGGCTTACCCTGCTCGATTTTTTCCTATATAAGCTGCTTGTTCTGCGCCAATAAATGATTCCTGCTTCACCACCACGGAGTCCCTGCAGGCTTCCCGACAATAGACAAGTCACAAAATCACAGAACTGTCAGGGCTGGATGGGACCTCAAGGCTCAGCCAGTTCCAACCCCCTGCCATGGCCAGGGACACCTCACACTACAGCAGGTTGCTCACAGCCACATCCAGCCTGGCTGCAAACACCTCCAGGGGAGGGGCTTCCACCACCTCCCTGGGCAACCTGTGCCAGGCTCTCACCACCCTCACGGGGAAGAACTTCTTCCTAACATCCAATCCCTGGCCTCCACTTGGCCACGGACCATTGCCAGCCACCCTTTGGGTGCAGCCCTCAAGCCAGTTCTGTACCCACTGAATTGTCCATCCATGGAACCCATCCTGCACCAGCCTGGAGACCAGGATTTGGTGCAGGACAGTGTCAAAGGCTTTGCTCAGGTCCAGGTCAATGACCTCAGTTGCTGGACCTTCATCTATTGATGTTGTCTCTTGTAACAGGCCACCAGGTTTGTCAGGCAGGATTTGCCCTTGGTGCAGCCCTGCTGAATGTGCCCAAGGCTCCACTTGCTAATGTGGATGAAAAGTGGTTGCCTGAACATTTTTGCCTCTTTCTGTCTCTTGATCTCTGTGGCCCACATGGTTGCTCCCTTAGCTCTCTTTCCTGACCTTTCTCTGGCTGAACCGACTTTGCATTGTGTCTCTGAAGGGACTGGGGAAGGAAAAAGGGAGGAGGTTGTGAGCAGCCCCCCTGGACTGCCCAGAGGGGTCTGGGAACAATTCAAGGGGATCCTTGTGTCAATATATGCAAACATATTTTGTACATATTCGTTTCATTATATATTTCCTGGAACCTCCTGGCTGCCAGGCTGTGCCCACTGCCCCTTGTGCTGGCCCTGGGCACCACTCAGCAGAGCCTGGCCCCAGCCTCTTGCCCCCCACAGCTCCTTGAGCTCTTGCTGAGCATTGCTCAGCTGCCCTCTGGGGCTGCTCTCCTGCAGGCTCTCAGCCCCAGGGCTCTCAACCTTTGCTGCTCCCAGAGCTGCTCCAGGCCCCTCAGCAGCTCTGCAGCCTGCCCTGGGCTCTCTCCAGCAGTTCCCTGTCCCTCTGGCACTGGGGAGCCAGAACTGGCCCCAGGAGTCCACTTAGGCAGTGCTATAGCAGAGACCACCAACCTGATGCTATAAAATATTATAGTTGTGAACGAGTGGCAGAGATATTAAATAAAATATTTACTAATTGATTGATGCACAACCACAAATTATTGACAGTGGCTATTTCCAGGTAGGGGCATGCAGCTGGGTGTGCTGAAGGCACATTATGCCCAAATATTGAATCTTGTCCCAGCATGTGGACAAGTTTGCCTCCTTCATGAGGGAGACAAAAGCCAAGGCATTAGCCAGGCTGGCATGGCCCCCTGCATGCACCCATCTCATGGGATGCTTGTGTGAATACTAAGTATGGCATAACTCTAGCTTCACACCTTCTATAGGCTGAAGCCAGTTGTTTGCAAACCCAGCCTCGAGGAACCTATAAGTATTATCCCAGTTGGTAAACAGGTTGCCCCCTCTTTCACTTTGCTCTCTCTCCTTGCTCGAGAGGACAAAGCTCATGCCATAGCCTCTGCCACTGAGCTCATTGCTATTAAGTCTTCTCTCTCTCATACATGCAAGCATACTAGAAGCCTCTGCATGATGAGAAGCCTGTACCCAGGCAGGCCTGTTGAGTCTTAGCCTTGATAGTCATCTCCAGAAGAGATATCAGAGGTGATAACAGCTGGGACACTGCTTAATTGCAGCTTTCAAAAATGCAGCAGCTGTCACAGTCTCACAGTATCACCAAGGTTGGAAGAGACCTCAAAGATCATCGAGTCCAACCTGGCACCACAAACCCCATGACTAGACCATGGCACCAAGTGCCACATCCAATCCCCTCCTGAACACCTCCAGGGACGGTGACTCCACCACCTCCCCGGGCAGCACATTCCAATGGCGAATGACTCTCTCGGTGAAGAACTTTCTCCTCACCTCCAGCCTAAACTTCCCCTGGCACAGCTTGAGACTGTGTCCTCTTGTTCTGGTGCTGGTTGCTAGAGAGAAGAGGCCAACCCCTTCCTGGCTACAACCACCCTTCAGGTAGTTGTAGAGAGCAATGAGGTCTCCCCTGAGCCTCCTCTTCTCCAGGCTAAGCAACCCCAGCTCCCTCAGCCTCTCCTCACAGGGCTGTGCTCAAGGCCTCTCCCCAGCCTTGTTGCCCTTCTCTGGACACCTTCAAGTCTCTCAATGTCCTTCCTAAACTGAGGGGTCCAGAACTGGACACAGGACTCAAGGTGTGGCCTAACCAGTGCAGAGTACAGGGGCACAATGACCTCCCTGCTCCTGCTGGCCACACTCTTCCTGATGCAGACCAGGATGCCATTGGCCCTCTTGGCCACCTGGGCACACTGCTGGCTCATGTTCAGGTGGCTGTTGATCAGCACCTCCAGGTCCCTCTCTGCCTGGCTGCTCTCAGCCACTCTGACCCCAGCCTGTAGCTCTGCATGGGGTTGCTGTGGCCAATGTGCAGCCCCTGGCACTTGGAATTGTTGAATGCCATCCTGTTGGCCTCTGCCCATCTGTCAAGTCGGTTGAGGTTCCTCTGCAGAGCCCTTCTGCCCTCTGACTGACCAACATCTGCTCCCAACTTTGCAAATTTGCTGATGACTGTCTCAACCCCCTCATCCAGATCGTCAGTGAAGACATTGAAGAGGATGGGGCCCAGCACTGATCCCTGGGGGACACCACTGGTGACTGGCCTCCAGCTGGCTGTGGCACCATTCACCACCACTCTCTGGGTCTGGCCCTCCAGCCAGTTAATAACTCAGCTCAGAGTGTTGCTGTCCAAGCCACGAGTTGACAGCTTGGCCAGGAGTTTGCTGTGGGGGACGGTGTCAAAGGCCTTGCTGAAGTCCAGGCAGACTCCATCCACAGCCTCCCACATCCACCAGGTGGGTCACCTGATCATAGAAGGAGAACAGGTTGGAGAGTCAGGACCTGCCCTTCCTAAATCCATGTTGGCTGGACCTGAGCCCTTGGCCATCCTGCAGGTGTGCAGTGATTGTCACCAGGATAATCTGCTCCATCATTTTCCCTGGCACTGAGGTCAGGCTGCCAGGCCTGGAGCTTCCAGGTTCCTCCATCCACCCTTCTTGTGGCTGGGGACCACATTGGCCAGTTTCCAGTCATCTGGGACCTCACTGGTGAGCCAGGACTGGAGGAAAATGATGGAGAGTGGCTTGGCAGCTCATCTGCAGCTCTCTCAGCACCCTAGGGTGGATCCCATCCGGCCCCATGGACTTGTGAGTGTCCAAGTGGCTCAGCAGGTCCCGAACCAATTCCTCATGGATTTCCAGGGCATTACACTGCTCCCTGACCCCATCACCCAGCTCAGGAGGCCACTCGTCCTGAACTCCTCCTGCCTTGCTGTTAAAGATTGAGGCAAAGAAGGTGTTCAGGCCCTCAGCCTTTTCCTCATCTTCAGTCACAGTGTTCCCCTCCAGGTCCAATCAGGAGTGCAGGTTCTTCTTGCCCTCTTTTCAGTGTTAATATATTTGTAAACATGCTTTTTGTTATCCTTCACAGAGGTGTTCAGCCTCAGTTCCAACTGGGCCTTTGCCTCTCATTTTTTTCCTACATAATCTAACAACTTCCTTGAACATCCCTCGAGAAGCCTTCCCCTCCTTCCAAAGGTGATACAGCCTCTTGTTTTCCCTTAGTCCCTCCAGGAGCTGCTTGCTCACCCAGGCCCAGAGCCTTCCCCTCGGCTCATCTTTCGGCACATGGCACTGCCAGCTCCGGTGCCTTCAAGAGCTCCTGTTTGAAGCAGGTCCAACCAGCCTGGACCCCTCGGTTCTTGAGGGCTGATACCCAGGGAGCTTTGTGAATAAGTCTCTTAAACAGGCTGAAGTTCACCCTCCAGCAGTCCAAGGTGAGGGTTCTGTTGGTGCTCCTCCCTAGCTCCCTGCATATTGAACACTTCACCATCTCATGGTCGCTGCACCCCAGGCAGCCTCCCACGCTCACGTCTCCCACCAGCCCTTCTCTATTGGAGAGCAGCAGGTCAAGCAGAGCCTGACCCCTGCTAGGCTCACTCAACAGCTGCATCAGGAAGCTGTCCTCCATGCACTCCAGGAATCTCCTGGACTGCCTCCTCTCTGCTGAGTTAAGCTCCCAGCAGATATCTGGCAGGTTAAAGTCACCCACAAGGACAAGATCTGATGACCTTAAGACAGCCTCCAGTTGCTTATAGAATAATTCATCTGCCTCCTCGTCCTGGTTGGGTGGTCTGTAACAGACTCCAACCAGGATGTCAGATTTGTTAGGCTGCCCCCTGATTTTAACCCACAGGCTCTCAATCCCTTCATTTCCACCTCAAGTTCTGTGGCAGAGTGACTCCCTAATATACAGAGCCAGCCCTCCTCCTCTCCTCCCTCGCCTGTCTCTCCTGAAGAGCCTGTGACCCCCCACTGCAGCACTCCAATCGATGTCCTGGCTGCCAGCTGGCTGTGGCACCATTCACCACCACTCTCTGGGCTCAGCCTCCAGCCAGTTCCTAACCCAGCTCAGAGTGCTGCTGTCCAAGCCAGGGGCTGACAGCTTGGCCAGGAGTTTGCTGTGGGGGATGGTGTCAAAGGCCTTGCTGGAGTCCAGGCAGACTCCATCCACAGCCTGCCCCATCCACCAGGAGTCACCTGGGCATAGAAGGAGATCAGATTGGTGAGGCAGGACCTGCCCTACCTGAATCCATGCTGGCTGGGCCTGAGCCCTTGGCCATCCTGCAGGTGCGCAATTATTGCTGCCAGGATAATCTGCTCCATGGAGGTTTTGCTGGACAAAATAGTGCCTGAAGGGCTCCAGGAGAGCTGGGGAGGGACTGTGGACAAGGGCTGGGAGTGCCAGGATGAGGAGCAATGGCTTTGAGCTGGGAGAGGGGATGCTGAGAGTGGAGATGAGGAAGAAATTGTTGGCAGTGAGGGTAGGGAGAGCCTGGCACAGGCTGCCCAGGGAGGCTGTGGCTGTGCCCTGCCTGGAGGGGTTCCAGGCCAGGCTGGATGAGGCCTTGAGCAGCTGTGCTGGTGGGAGGTGTCCCTGCCCATGGCAGGGGGCTGGAGCTGGATGAGCTTTGATGTCCCTTCCAGCCCAACCCATGCTGTGATCTTAAGATTCATCTTTCATTGTCTGACAGCTGTACTTTAGAGAAGTGTTTGCCTGTCAGAGCTTCTCAGAGAAATCTGAATTCGGCCCAAAAATCCATACTCAAAAAGACCCAGAAAGACCAAACAGATAAATAACCCCTCAGAGCTGTGCATTTATATAATCCTTATAGAGGAATATGGAGAGAAACATATAGAGAGATTTAAACTGACCTCATAGCTTCACAGCACATCTGGGTATTTCAGGAAGAAACTGGCTGGTGAGGTACAGGATCTGCAGGAAACAATTCTGCTTTGTGTTTCAGGTACTTCACAGCAGATTGTTTCTGTGTTTTGTCTTTTCTTTACCTTTTAGTTTCCAATCTCTGTGAAGGCAGTTTTATTGCCCTGGGGCTGGTCTATTGCCTGTGCTGGTGGCCTGCCTGCTCTTTGTCACCTGGCTCAGAGGTATAATCAGAGTGGACTCCACAGAGGCACCATCCAGTGGGACTGATGCTCTAGCTCATAAAGGTGTCACAGCAAGTGTGAGGTTGTCTGTCTTTCCTGTGACAGCGAGAACAAGGCCTTGAGTCAAATCATAACATTGCACAGCCTGCTGAAAAATAAATGCAGCTTTCTGACAGCTTCAACCTGAGGCTGATGGACTCCACCCAAAGCCAAGTGGAGGCTGACCCTAATCAATGAATATGCAGCAATGTGGAGCCAAAGGTTCTTGTCATGTGTGAGTAGGTGCCTGGCCTCCCTGGAAGCTAAAAGCATTGACTAAGGGTCTGAAGAACAGGTCTGGTGATGAGCAGCAGAGGGAAGTGGAGAGAAGGAGCTCAGGGGAGAGCTGCTTGCTCCCTCTACAACTTCCTGAAAAAAGAGGCTGGAGCCAAGTTGGGTCAGAAGGTGAACACCCTTGAGTTGGAAGGGACCTTGAACATCATCCAGCTCCAAGCCCCTGCCAAGGGCAGGGACACCTCCCACCAGCACAGCCTGCTCAAGGCCTCATCCAGCCTGGCCTGGAACACCTCCAGGCAGGGCACAGCCACAGCCTCCCTGGGCAGCCTGTGCCAGGCTCTCCCCACCCTCACTCTCATTTCTTCCTCCTCTCCAGTCTCAGTCTCCCCTCTCCCAGCTCAAAGCCATTGTTCCTCACCCTGGCACTCCCAGCCCTTGTCCACAGTCCCTCCCCAGCTCTCCTGGAGCCCTTCAGCTCCTGCAAGGCTGCTCTGAGGTCTCCCTGCAGCCTTCTCTTCTGCAGGCTGCACAGCCCCAGCTCTCCCAGCCTGGCCCCACAGGGGAGGTTCTGCAGCCTCTGCTCATCTCTGTGGCCTCCTCTGGAGCCTCTCCAGCAGCTCCAGGTCCTTCTTGTGCTGGGGGCCCAGAGCTGGAGGCAGTGCTGCAGGTGGGGGCTGAGCAGAGCAGAGCAGAGGGGCAGAATCCCCTCCCTGTGCTGCTCTCTCCCTGCTCTGGCTGCAGCTCAGCACTCAGCTGGCTCTGGGCTGCCAGGGCCCAGTGCTGGCTCCTGGGGAGTTTGTCACCAGCTGACATCCCCAAGGCCTTCTCTTTGAGACTGCTCTTGAGCCACTCCTCACCCAGCCTGGCTTTGTGCTTGGGATTGCCCTGACCCAGGTTCAGGACCTTGCACTTAGCCCTGTAGAACTTCACGGGCCCTCATCTCCAGCCTGTGCAGATCCCTCTGGACAGCACACAGTGTGTCATCCCTGGCAGAAGTGTTGGAAGGAGAAGGCAGCCACCTGTCCAGCTGACAATGCCTGGGTCTTTTCATGGCATTGCAAATGAATAAAGCAAAGTTGCTGGCTTTAATGGGCCTGTTCACTGCTTTTAGAAACAAAGATCCTGGGAAATGGGTAAATTCCTCCTTCTCTGAACACAGTGCAGAGGACTTACTTGCCAGCCAGCTCACTTTGCATCTGAAGAGCTGCAGCTGAGCTCCAGTGCTGAGCCAGGCAGATCTTCAACACCAGAAGACTCCACAAGGACAACCTTTGCCCTAACGTTCTGTGCTGTAGCTATCAGGATAACCTGTCCCCATCAAGGAGAAGGGCAGGAGAGCAAGCAGAGGCTCGCATCTGGGACCGTCTGGGTGACGAGAAACATCACAGACCAGGCTCCTGGGGAACTGAGGGCTGTATGCATCTGCCAGGGCTTGGGTCAGGGACCTTTGTCTGCATTGAACAGCTTAGAGAATGCATCAGTGGCCAGCAGGGCGACAGAATCATCTCTATTATTTAACCCAGACATGTCACCTCAACCCTTCCCTCATCAGCAAGGTCTGGGTCAGTGAGATGTGGCCCTCAGCTTTTGCCCACAGTCCACACAAGGCTTAGGCACCACTCTGATCTGTACAGTCCCTCCAGCTTTATCCCCACATGCCTGGCCACTCAGTCACACTGGGAAGTGGGGGACTGGTTGACAGCAGCTGAACATGAGCCAGCAGTGTGCCCAGGCAGCCAAGAAAGGCCAATGGCATCCTGGCCTGCATCAGAAACAGTGTGGCCAGCAGGAGCAGGGAGGTCATCCTGCCCCTGTACACTGCACTGGTTAGTCCTGTGTCCAGTTCTGGGCCCCTCAGGTTAGGAAGGAGGTTGACTTGCTGGAACGTGTCCAGAGAAGGGCAACAAGGCTGGGGAGGGGTTTGGAACACAGCCCTGTGAGGAGAGGCTGAGGGAGCTGGGGTTGCTTAGCCTGGAGAAGAGGAGGCTCAGGGGAGACCTTCTTGCTCTCTACAACTCCCTGAAGGGAGGTTGTAGCCAGGCAGAGGTTGGTCTCTTCTCCCAGGCAGCCAGTACCAGAACAAGAGGACACAGTCTCAGGCTGTGCCAGGGCAGCAGGAGCAGGGAGGTCATTGTGCCCTGTGCTCAGCACTGGTTAGGCCACACCTTGAGTCCTGTGTCCAGTTCTGGGCCCCTCCATTTAAGAAGGACATTGTCCAGTCTAATCCAGTCTAATCCAGTCTAATCCAGTCTAATCCCCCTGCTCCAGCAGGGCACCCACAGCAGCTTGCCCAGGGGCACAGTGCCCAGGGGGGGTTGGAAGCTCTCCACACCAGGAGACTCCACAACCTCTCTGGGCAGCCTGCTCCAGGCCTCCAGCAGCCTCACAACAAACAACTTGCTCCTCCTGCTCAGATCCAACCTCCTGGCTGCCAGGCTGTGCCCACTGCCCCTTGTGCTGGCCCTGGGCACCACTCAGCAGAGCCTGGCCCCAGCCTCTTGCCCCCCACAGCTCCTTCAGCTCTTGCTGAGCATTGTTCAGCTGCCCTCTGGGGCTGCTCTTCTGCAGGCTCTCAGCCCCAGGGCTCTCAGCCTTTGCTGCTCCCAGAGCTGCTCCAGGCCCCTCAGCAGCTCTGCAGCCTGCCCTGGGCTCTCTCCAGCAGCTCCCTGTCCCTCTGGAGCTGGGGAGCCAGAACTGGCCCCAGGACTCCAGGTGTAGCCTTGCTAGGGCAGAGTAGAGAGGGAGGAGAAACTCGCTGCCCATCCTCTTCCTCATGCACCCCAGGATACCATTGGCCTCCTTGCCCACTAGGGTACATTGCTGTCCCACAGATAACTTCTTGTCCACCAGCATGCTCAGGTCCTTTTCCAGGGAGCTACTTTCCAGCAGGTCATCCCTCACCTGGTGATGTTCCACCAATGTGCAGGACTCTACACCTACTCTTGTTGAACCTCATTGGGTTTCCCTTTGCCCAGATCTCAGCTTATTCTGATCTTACTTGATGGCTGCACTGCCTGATGGTGTGCCAGCTGGAAGGTGGAACTTGGATACAGGGTTGTTGGTCCAGTGGATTTGGACTCAACGCACCAAACATGGCAGGACTTAAACCAGAAACTATGTAACTGCCCCTCTTGTTGGGCCTGGCTTCCTCCCATATGATTGAGCAGCTTAGGAATGTGCCAAGAGGAAAAGATCCTGCCCACAAGTGTATGGAGGATATGATTTTGCATTCCCAGGAGTGCTTACAGCATCCATAGCTCCAGTAGATGACTTAGGTAGAGAAAACCTGGAGCCAGAGTGAAAAATGCAGCTCTAAAGTCTATGCAATAAGGTCAGTCTCTGGAACACAACGTCTCAGGTCGTTAGGGACACTCTGCTCTGATCTTTCTGCAGGTTTTCTCTGGACATGCAACTGTGAAGTGGGAATTTTAACTACTGAAGTATAGATGACAGTGTCACCTGGGACAGAGGGACTGCTGATGGAAGAGTGGAACCAAGAAGAGAATCATAGAATCACAGAGTGCTTTGGCTTGAAAGGGACCTTAAAGACCATTCAGTTCCAACCCCCTGCCAAGGACAGGGACACCTCCCACCAGCACAGCTTGTTCAAGGTTTCATCCATCCTGGCCTGGAAGACCTCCAGGCAGGGCACAGCCACAGCCTCCCTGGGCAGCCTGTGCCAGGCTCTCCCCACCCTCACTGACAACAATTTCTTCCTCATCTCCAGTCTCAATCTGTCCTCCTCAAGCTTAAGGCAAGCACCCACTTCTGGGCTTGAACTTCAAGACCTCTTCTGAAGGCTGTAGAGCAGTTCTGTAGAGCAGTGGTCCATGAAATGAAGGTCAGGTTGCTTTGTCCTCAGACATTTTCACTTGTTCTTTTCAATTTTTCACTTCATTAAAAATTCAGATGGGTTGTGGATGCTGCCTAAATCCTGGCAGCATGGAGAACTGCCTAGGACAAGCTGGAATTTCCCTGCTACCTGCTGCCAGGGGCTCGCAGCATCAGCTGCTGGGAACATCTTTGCCACAGTGGGAGGAACTTTTATTTCCCCCTGTGCTCAGCAATGCAGAAAATCCTCCCTCCCCGTCCCTCTACCCCACCTCTCTCCAAAAGGACACTGTAGGCTGTGAAAACGATGAGGACAATAAAATGTGTTGCTCAATTATCCTGGCTAGGAGCTGATCTCATTCCAGCCCACAAGCACAGCCTCCCGTGTCCCATAGATTAACGCAGCGAGCGTTCCACTCGCTGCCAAGAAGATTAGGGACTGGAAGGAGATGGAAGGAACCAGCTTTTATTTAATCTAATGCTTGTTCTATCTGATTTCCTGCAGGCTCTTTTGATTTTTCAGTGAGCAGGCAATAGAGATCAGGTGGGTTTTTAAAGGCTTGTCGACACAATTCCTGATAAATAAAGATGAGCTTCTACAAGCAAAGTATTCTCTGTGAGACAAAGCAACTGAAACCCCAGGATCATTTGGCCAGGGGCACAGGAGCAGGGGGGTGTGACAGGGAAGAATTAACATGCATAGCCTGGAATCTAATATTTCCAACCATAATAAGAAACAGGAAGAATGTGAAGAGCTGTAGAAAATCAGGTTAAAATGCAAACCCAGAAAGGATGCAAGCACAGCACTGCAGGGCAAGCCAGCTCAGCCTCTCTTAGGAGCTGCTTGGTGGCTTATGCTCTACTCTCTACTAGATATTAGGAAAAAAACTCTTTCCAGTGAGGGTGAGGAGACACTGGAAGAGGTTGCTCAGGGAGGTTGTGGATGTCCCTTCCCTGCAAGTGTTGAAGGCCAGGCTGGATGAGGCCTTGGGCAACCTGGGCTGGTGGGAGGTGTCCCTGCCCATGGCAGGGGGTTGGAACTGGATGGTCTTTATGGTTCTTCCCAACCCAAGCCATTCTATGATTATAGCTAAAGGCAGGAGGCCCTGTCTTAGGCATCTCAATGTCATCATACCCTTAGAGCTGCATGCCCAAAGTATGTCCTAATAGCAGCTTGGAGGTGTGGTTTAGATGTTTAAATGCAGCTGACTGCAGTCCACTGGGAAGTTCTCATACCAAAGTCAGAGCAATTAGTGTCCCCAGGGGCCTACAACCAAATTTCCATGTGGGAAACATTCTAATCCAGGAGCTGGAGGGAGCAAAGCCACGGCATGAGAGCACCAAACTCTGCCAACGTCCATTTGCTCTAGAAGGCTGCACTCTGGAGTGGCTGTCACCAGTGTGTGCCTCTCCCAGAGATGGCCTCTGTTGATTCAGTCCCTCTACAACGGTGTAAGGCCCTGAAGGATACTGCCAGGTCCATTCTCGTGGAATAGAAGCAAGTCACTTAGCTCTCAGGGCAGACAGGAAGGATCTGGCTGCTCCTCACTGGATCTGTATCTCACCAGCTGTGCCTTTACAAGTCACTCATGCTTTTGTAGCACACTCCTTGGTCCCGTTTTTCCTGTTGTGCCAGTCCCTAGCACAGCACTCACTGCTGTTGTGATCATCCTCTATGCTTCCAGAAGATACCTCTTGCTGGGTTTCTGTCTGCTCTTAATGAGACTGGCATTTCTCTGTCATTTTGGTTTGTCCTGTGACTCTCCACCACTAGCTGAGGAGGGCTCCCTGCCCCATTCAGGTGTGGGAGACAGTTGCTGAGGGGAGTGGCATCTGTTCCTGTGCTCATTGAGCTCTGAGAACACACTATACTGTGTGACAGGTTGTAGAACAAACACTTGTCCCAACCACTCCTGTTTGGCCCACAGCTCTTGCTCCGCCTCATTATCTCCATTAGCACTGAAGACCAGGGAGAGAACAGCAGGGTTGTGGTGCTGAGGCTGCACCAAGGGCAAATCCTGCCTGACAAACCTGGTGGCCTTCTGTGACAAGGGCACAACATCAATAGATGAAGGTCCAGCAACTGAGGTCATTGACCTGGACCTGAGCAAAGCCTTTGACACTGTCCTGCACCAAATCCTGGTCTCCAGGCTGGTGCAGGATGGGTTCCACGGATGGACCATTCAGTGGGCACCCTCTGGGATCAGCACTGGGACCAGGCTTGTTCAACATCCTTGTTGGACAGTGGCACTGAGTGCACCCTCAGCAGGGTTGCTGATGACACCAAGCTGTGTGGTGCAGCTGACAGCTGAAGGGAAGGATCCACCCAGAAGGACCTGGACAGGCTGCAGAGCTGGGCCCAGGACAACCTCGTGAGGTTTAATTTGCGGACGACACCAAGCTGGGGGCAGGAGTTGATCTGCTGGAGGGCAGAGAGGCTCTGCAGAGGGACCTCGACAGGCTGGACAGATGGGCAGAGGCCAAGGGCAGGAGATTGAACACATCCAAGTGCCAGGGGCTGCACATTGGCCACAGCAACCCCAGGCAGTGCTACAGGCTGGGGTCAGAGTGGCTGAGAGCGGCCAGACAGAGAGGGACCTGGGGGTGCTGGTTGATGGGAGGCTGAACATGAGCCTGCAGTGTGCCAAGGCAGCCAAGAAGGCCAATGGCATCCTGGCCTGCATCAGAAACAGTGTGGCCAGCAGGAGCAGGGAGGTCATTCTGCCCCTGTACACTGCACTGGTTAGGCCACACCTTGAGTCCTGTGTCCAGTTCTGGGCCCCTCAGTTTAGGAAGGAGGTTGACTTGCTGGAAGGTGTCCAGAGAAGGGCAACAAAGTTGGTGAGGGGTTTGGAAGACAGCCCTATGAGGAGAGGCTGAGGGAGCTGGGGTTGCTTAGCCTGGAGAAGAGGAGACTGAGGGGTGACCTTATTGCTCTCTACAACTATCTGAAGGGAGGTTGTAGCCAGGCGGAGGTTGGTCTCTTCTCCCAGGCAGCCAGTACCAGAACAAGAGGACACAGTCTCAGGCTGCGCCAGGGCAGGTTTAGACTGGAAGTTAGGAAGAAGTTCTATACTGAGAGAGTGATTGCCCACTGGAATCAGCTGCCTGTGGAAGTGGTGGAGTCACCTTCATTGGAGGTGTTCAAGAAGAGGCTTGATGGGGTGCTTGTGCCAGGGTTTAGTTGTTTAGTTGTTTAGGTGGGTTGTATTGTACTGTATTGTACTGTTTTGTACTGTATTGTACTGTTTTGTACTGTATTGTACTGTTTTGTACTGTATTGTACTGTATGGTACTGTATTGTATTTTAGGTGGGTTGGATTGGTTGATGGGTTGGACGTGATGATCTTGAAGGTCTCTTCCAACCTGTTGTATGTATTGTATTGTATTGTATTGTATTGTAACAAAGTTGGTGAGGGGTTTGGAAGACAAGCCCTGTGAGGAGAGGCTGAGGGAGCTGGGGTTGCTTAGCCTGGAGAGGAGGAGACTCAGGGGTGACCTTCTTGCTCTCTACAACTACCTGAAGGGAGGTTGTAGCCAGGCAGAAGTTGGTCTCTTCTCCCAGGCAGCCAGCACCAGAACAAGAGGACACAGTCTCAGGCTGCGCCAGGGCAGGTTTAGACTGGCTGTTAGGAAGAAGTTCTATACCGAGAGAGTGATTGCCCATTGGAATGGGCTGCCCGTGGAGGTGGTGGAGTCACCTTCATTGGAGGTGTTCAGGAAGAGGCTTGATGGGGTGCTTGGTGCCACGGTTTAGTTGTTTAGTTGTTTAGGTGGGTTGTATTGTACTGTATTGTATTGTGTTGTATTGTATTGTATTGTATTTAGGTGGGTTGGATTGGTTGATAGGTTGGACGCGATGATCTTGAAGGTCTCTTCCAACCTGGTGTATTGTATTGTATTATTGTATTGTATTGTATAGTCCAGAACACACCCAAGCTCATCAAGTCCAACCCTCAACCCAGCACTGCAGGGTCAACAGCAAACCATGTCCCTAAGCATCAGGGCCACATGGGGCTTGAAAACCCCCAGGGATGGTGACTCCAGCGCAGCCTCTTCCACTGTCTGAGATCCCTTCCAGGGCAGTGATGGAATGAATTTAGGGAGTAGAACCTCAAGCAATGCTCAGCTGATAGAAGGAAATATTTTAGCTCTTGTAGGCCACAAACCTTGGGACCAAACTGTAGCTGTGTAAAGAGAAAAAAGTATTTAGCTAATTACCAACGACCATTGTGACTCAGGGAAGCCACACAACGACCTGAGAATTAGAGCTGGTAAACATTGCAGTAGAGTCTTTTGTCTTCTCTCTGAACTTAGATAAGAGATGTGTGATCGTTTGCCTTTTGTCTAACACCCGTCTGAGCCTTGCCAAGGGATGTGTGCTCCCTGGCATTTCCTCGGCAGCCAATCACGAATCTGTACCTGTGGCACGGACACATCTAATTACCAATCCCGAGTCGCTTCTGATTATGTTAGCCTATATAAAGAAAAGACTTTGTACAATAAAGTAGACACTTTGCTTGCATCAAGCTTTGTCTCCATCTCTCAATCACAGTAAAATGGTGACCTCCGATGTGATGGAGGGGATGAATCGCTAAGCTGCGACCTGCCGCGACGTCCCACGGAACTTTGAATGAGCTGCTGAAAGGAAGCAGGAGCCGGCCGGCCTGAACACAGCCCTCCCGCTACGACGAGAGGTGAGCCGTGGGAAACGAAATATGGGGAATCAAGCGACTTCCTCTGAAAGAGATGTTTATGAACTATTGCAGGACCTCCTTAAGAAACTTGGCAAAGGCCATGATCTTAAGATAGTCTTGAAACGGGTACAGGTGAAGATCCCTGATCTGACTGCATCGAACGAGTTTACAGAAGAAGTTTGGGATCAAGCGGGAGTAATGCTTTGGGACGCAGCCACAGCAGGGAACACTGAAGCTCCGCGCTTGCTTCCCTTTTGGTGGATCACATTTGAGACGCTTAAAGCGCAAGAAGAGAAAGCAATACTGGGAGTCAGTACACAGCTCGGGATGGCAACGAAAGTAAGCAAAATTGCTACGTCTTCCTTTACAACGTGGGAATTAGTTAAAGATTCTTTGGAACAACGAGCAGAAGATCCTAAGGCAACTTCAGCAGTAATTAACAGCACTTTGCTAAGCCCTCCTGCCACCTTGGAGCTGCAGACGCTAGGCCTAACAGCAACAGCAGCCCGCTGCCCGCCACTGGGCCCCCCCCACTGCTGAGTCTTGAAAGTTCTCCAATGTGTTTTGATAGTGGACTGAAGGGACATTCTAAGTTAAAAGATCACAATTCAGTTTTGAGACTATGTTAAGAAAGGAAATTAAGATCGGAAAAGGTGACTTTTGCTCTACCTAAACAGCCACAGAAAGAGAACAAAAAGGACAGCAGAAGACAAAGAAATTAAGCTCAAATCGCTGCTGTTACTACCTACTGATATAGCCCTGCCTTCGAGGAAAAGCTAGCTTCGGCTGTGAATTCGGCGGCGACCCCCCCTTTCTACCTTCCTCTCTGTACCTACAGTGGCTTTGCTGAGACAGCCACCCTGTCCCCCCCCCCCCTTTCTGATAAGACTCCAGTTTATGAAAGTTGTGTTCTGATTTAAAGCAACAGTACTAATTTCATTATTTCTGATTGTAATGTGGTTTATATATTTGTTATTTTGATGTTAAGTTTTACCAGTAAGCATAATGAATAGTAAGTATTTAGTACTTATAAGTACTTAGTAATTATAGTAAGGTATAGGTATTTAGTAATGAGCTCAAATTTTAAGTCTTTCTTTTGGTTCGAACCTTCTTGTCTTTGTTTTTTGTGTGTGCCTAGGCATTTCAAAGGAGCTCCATGTAGTTTAGTTAAGGATTGTAGTAAATAAGGTTTTAATTTTAAAAAGTATTCTTTAGTTAATGTAACAACTTTTTTCTTTCTTTTTGGACACTGATTTGATGGTTTAATTTTAACATAGTTCTTTAAGTTTTTAAGGATTTTTAGTAGAAGCATAAGTTAAGAGCTTGTTATAGGTATATTATAGAATGACATTTTTTGGTCTTACTTTGTATTCATAATAGCTTTAAGGATTATATATATATATATATGGCATATTTTATAACTAAGGTTTTAGTGATACCAGCAATGCAGTACTGCAATCATCTCAAGAACAGCACAAGAATCAAGAAGATGAAAAAACAGCATTTCCCATGAAGCTGGAAATCACCAGAACTACCTAACACCGATCACAATGACTGTTGTAATAATCTGAGACCAAAAGCAACAACGAGAAGAATGTACCAAGAAACATCTGAATTAAGACTGCATATTCTGATTGCTTAATTACTGTGTGATTGGAGAAAATGTTCACATCTAATTACCAATCCCGAGTCGCTTTTGATTATGTTAGCCTACATAAAGAAAAGACTTTGTACAATAAAGTAGACACTTTGCTTGCATCAAGCTTTGTCTCCATCTCTCAATCGCGGTAGGGCAGAAAGATTTCCTGGGCTCCAGCCTGAGCCTCCCCTGGGGCAGCTTGGAACCATTTCCCCTGGGCCTGTATCTTGCCACCAAGCAGCAGAGGCTGACCCTCCTCGCCTCAACCTCCCTTCAGGGAGCTGCAGAGGGCAAGGAGGTCTCCCTCAGCCTCCTCTGCTCCAGCCTGAACACCCCCAGCTCCCTCAGCCCCTCTAGCCCAGGGGCTCCAGGCCCTTCTCCAGCCTGGCTGCCCTGCTCTGCACAGGCTCCAGCCCCTCAGTGTCCTTCCTGGAGAGAGGGCCCAGGGCTGAGCACAGCACTGCAGCTGTGGCCTCCCCAGTGCTGAGCACAGGGGGATGGTCACCTCCTGCCCCTGCTGCCCACCCTGCTCCTGACCCAAGCCAGGCTGCCAGTGGCTTTCTTGGCCCCTGCTGGCTCCTGGTCAGTGACTGCCAACCAGCACCCCCAGGGCCCTCTCCCAGCTGCAGCTTTCCAGCCACCCCTCCCCACGCCTGTGGCTCCCCAAGGGGTTGCTGTGACCCAGGGGCAGGCCCTGGCCCTTGGCCTTGTTGAACTTCATCCCCTGAGCCTTGGCCCATGGCTCTCACCTGCCCAGATCCCCCCTGTCAAGCCTCCCTCCCCTCTAGCAGAGGGACACAGCCACCCAGCGTGGTGCCATCTGCAGACTCCCTGAGGCTGCCTCCATGCCCTCACCCAGATCAGTGACAGACACTGAAGGGCACAGGCCCCAGCCCTGGGGACACCGCTGGTGGCTGGGTGCAGCCAGGTCCAGCTCCATTCCCCACCACTCTCTGGGGCCTGGCCATCAGCCAGGTTTTCCTCCAGGGGCTCTGAGCCAAGCCCTGTGCCAGGAGTGTCTGGAGGAGAATGCTGGGGCAGTGTCAAAGGCTTTGCCAAGGCAGACAACGTCCAGACCCTTCCCTCATTCCCCAGGCAGGTCACCTTGCTGCAGGAGATCAGAGCAGGCAGGAGTTGCCTTTCATGACCCCCTGCTGCCTGGCCCTGATGTCCTGGGTGTCTTGTGAGTGTTGTGTGATGGCACTGAAGATGCCCTGCTCCATGACCTTCCCTGGCACCCAGGTCTGACTCACAGGCCTGTAGTTCTCTGGATCATCCTTCCAGCTCTTTCCATGGATAGGTGTCACATTTGCCAGCCCCTCTCAGCTGGGACCTTCCTGCTTAGCCAGGACTGGTGACAGACAATGGTGAGTGGCTTGGTGAGCACAGCTGCCAGCTTCTGAAGTACCCTTGGGTGGATCCCACCTGGTCCCACAGGCTTGTGCACATTCCTCCCCACAGAGCTGCTCCAGGCCCCTTGGCATCTTTGTGTTCTCCACTGGACTCTCTCCAGCAGTTCCCTGTCTCTGTGAAACTGGGGAGCCCACAAGTGAATACAGTACTGCAGATGTGGCCTCCCTAGGGCAGAGTAAATGCAAAGGAGAACTTCCCTTGCCCTGCTGGCCACACTCTTCTTCCTGCATCCCCGGACCCCATTGGCCTTCTTGTGGCCAGGAGCACATTTCTGGCCCCAGTACTCCCAGGTCCTTCTTTGTGGAGCTGCTTCCCAGCTGATCCTCCCTCAGCTGTCCTGCTGCAGGAGGTTGATCCTCTCCATGTGCAGGACCCTACGCTTGCCCTGCTCCACTTCATGAGTTTCCCACTGCCCAGCTCTCCAGCCAGGTCCCAGGTTCTCTGGGCACTGCTAATATTTAGACCAGGTATGGAAAGAGCTCTCCAGCTGAGCAGCTGCTTTGCTTTTCTCAGTGTGGGCTCTTGCAGCAGGGAAGATTGATTTGGTTCCACATCGCTCCTGGAGGAGTTAAATACACTGGCAGAGAGTGTCAGAACAGTTCCCTCCTGGCTTGCTTTCTGCTTATCAATTATTTCTGTATTGCCAGAGCAGCAGTGGCTAACGATGGGCTGGAGAGCTTTAACATTCATCACAAGGCTCCTCAAAGCCCTTCCTTGAGATAGAAGTAAGTTTTTGCAGGCAGGTTTAGCATCAGGTGGGTGAGGGAAGAGTTAGAAGCAATTGCAGCTTCCAGCACTGTAGTTAAGGATGCTCCTCAACACCACCTTAAAAGAAGGCTGCCCAAGGAGATCGTCCTACCCAGCACACCTGCTTTAAAGGACGGTTGTCTGCTCTCTAAGAACCACAGCATCCCAGCCTGGTGGGGTGCTTGCCTAGGATCACAATGCCCAGGGGGGGTTGGAAGCCTCCACACCAGGAGACTCCACAGCCTCTCTGGGCAGCCTGCTCCAGGCCTCCAGCACCCTCACAACAAACAACTTGCTCCTCCTGCTCAGATCCAACCTCCTGGCTGCCAGGCTGTGCCCACTGCCCCTTGTGCTGTCCCTGGGCACCACTCAGCAGAGCCTGGCCCCAGCCTCTTGCCCCCCACAGCTCCTTGAGCTCTTGCTGAGCATTGTTCAGCTGCCCTCTGGGGCTGCTCTTCTCCAAGCTTCTCCAGGAACTTTATGATCTTTAAGGTCCCTTCAAACCCAAACCATTTCATGATTCTCTGATGAAATCTGACCTCCAGATGATTCAGAGACTTGGCCCCAGACACCTGCTGTGATAGGACCCAATGCTTGCTCTGCATAAAAGAACCTCTCAGAGATTGGACAAGCTCAGGTGGGGATTGAAGAGCAGAATGTGAGACAGCTGGGTGATTTTTAAAGGGGATTTCATCCTTTTTTTACCCCTGACAAATAGTTGATGTGCTTCAAAAATGCAGTTTCAGAATTTTTTGTGCATCAGTAAATAGTTTCAGCTGGGGAGAAAAAAAAGAGAAACAAAAAAGAGAAACAAAAAAGAGAAACAAAAAAGAGAGAGATGAAAGAGCCCAAGCTAAAGGCAGACAATGGCACTGCAGGTTCTTCTCAACAGACCATTCTGTTCTGAGCTCTGGCTGGAAATGATCCTGGTAGGAAGGAATAAAAATCATCCAGATTAATGAGAGTGAGGGGAGGAGGTGGGGGGTTGTTGAGGCTTTCCTCCAGCTTCCTTTTCTTAGCTCCATGGAATCATCCAGGTTGGAAGGGACCTCCACAGCTCATCCAGTCCAACCCCCTGCAGGCACCAGGGACATCCTCAATCAGAGCAGGTTGCCCAGAGCCCTGTCCAGCCTCCCCTTGAATATCTCCAGGGATGGAGCCTCAACCACCTCCCTGGGCAACCTGCTGCAGTGTTCCAGCAGCCTCCTGCTGCAGAACTTGTTCCTCACATCCAATCTCAATCTGCTCTGCTCACATTTCAAACCATTGCCCCTGGTCCTGTCCCTCCAGGCCTTTGGAATGGTCTCTGCAGCCTTCTTGTAGTCCCTTCAGGTACTGGAAGGCAGCTCTGAGGTCTCCCTGGAGCCTTCTCTTCTCCAGGCTGAACAGCCCCAGCTCCCTCAGCCTGTCCTCACAGCAGAGCTGCTTCAACCCCCTAATCATTTTCATGTCCCTCCTCTGGACCCTCTCCATCAGGTCCAGGACCTTCCTGTGCTGGGGACCCCAGAGCTGGGCACAGCCCTGCAGATGAGGTCTCCCCAGAGCAGAGCAGAGGAGCAGGATTCCTTCTCTCCATGTTTTCCTGATTTCCCCTGAGTTTTGTGAGGAAAACAAGAAGGCACTGCCATCTCCTGAGCTACAAGAGGCAGCATTTATCTTGGTGATTGATCAAAAGATGTGTGTTCAGAAGGTCTTCAAGGACAGAGGGAAGAGAGTTTGTTTTGTTCCAGGGACTGAGCTAAGCCCTTTCCTCTGGATGGATGGAGATGATGCTAATGCTGTACTGCAGGACTGTAACCTGCTCCTCTGGTCCTATCACTACAAACACTTGTAAAAAGTCCCTTCCATACAAAAGACCTGGGGAGGGACTTTGGAGAAGGGCTGGGAGTGCCAGGATGAGGAACAATGGCTTTGAGCTGGGAGAGGGGAGACTGAGAGTGGAGAGGAGGAAGAAATGAGAGTAAGGGTGGGGAGAGCCTGGCACAAGGCTGCCCAGGGAGGCTGTGGCTGTGCCCTGCCTGGATGTGGGGAGGCCTGTGGATGTGGTCTACCTGGACCTCAGCAAGGCCTTTGACACCGTCCCCCACAGCAAACTCCTGGCCAAGCTGGCAGCCCCTGGCTGGGACAGCAGCACTCTGAGCTGGGTTAGGAAGTGGCTGGAGGGCCGAGCCCAGAGAGTGGTGGTGAAATGGTGCCGCAGCCAGCTGGTGGCCAGGCACTAGTGGTGTGCCCCAGGGATCGGTGCTGGGCCCCATGCTCTTCAACATCTTTATTGATGATCTGGATGAGGGCATCGAGTCCATCAGCAGTAAGTTTGCAGATGACACCAAGCTGGGGGCAGGAGTTGATCTGCTGGAGGGCAGAGAGGCTTTGCAGAGGGACCACGACAGGCTGGAGAGATGGGCAGAGGCCAAGGGCAGGAGATTGAGCACATCCAAGTGCCGGGTTCTGCACATTGGCCACAACAACCCCATGCAGTGCTACAGGCTGGGGTCAGAGTGGCTGGGAGAGCAGCCAGGCAGAGAGGGACCTGGGGGTGCTGGTTGATGGGAGGCTGAACATGAGCCTGCAGTGTGCCCAGGCAGCCAAGAGGGCCAATGGCATCCTGGCCTGCATCAGAAACAGTGTGGCCAGCAGGAGCAGGGAGGTCATTCTGCCCCTGTACACTGCACTGGTTAGGCCACACCTTGAGTCCTGTGTCCAGTTCTGGGCCCCTCAGTTTAGGAAGGAGGTTGACTTGCTGGAACGTTTCCAGAGAAGGGCAGCAAGGTTGGTGAGGGGTTTGGAACACAGCCCTATGAGGAGAGGCTGAGGGAGCTGGGGTTGCTTAGCCTGGAGAGGAGGAGACTCAGGGGTGACCTTCTTGCTCTCTACAACTCCCTGAAGGGAGGTTGTAGCCAGGCAGAAGTTGGTCTCTTCTCCCACGCAGCCAGCACCAGAACAAGAGGACACAGTCTCAGGTTGCGCCAGGGCAGGTTTAGACTGGCTGTTAGGAAGAAGTTCTATACAGAGAGAGTGATTGCCCATTGGAATGGGCTGCCCGTGGAGGTGGTTGAGTCACCTTCATTGGAGGTGTTCAGGAAGAGGCTTGATGGGGTGCTTGGTGCCATGGTTTAGTTGTTTAGTTGTTTAGGTGGGTTGTATTACAGTATCACAGTATCACAGTATCACAGTATCACAGTATCACCAAGGTTGGAAGAGACCCCAAGGATCATCAAGTCCAACCTGTCCCAACAGACCTCACAACTAGACCATGGCACCAAGTGCCACGTCCAATCTCCCCTTGAACACCTCCAGGGACGGCGACTCCACCACCTCCCTGCACAGCACATTCCAATGGCGAATGACTCGCTCAGTGAAGAACTTCCTCCTCACCTCGAGTCTAAACCTCCCCTGGCACAGCTTGAGACTGTGTCCCCTTGTTCTGGTGCTGGTTGCCTGGGAGAAGAGACCAACCCCCTCCTGTCTACAACCACCTTTCAGGTAGTTGTAGAGGGCAATGAGGTCACCTCTGATCCTTCTCTTCTCCAGGCTAAACAATCCCAGCTCCCTCAGCCTCTCCTCATAGGGCTTGTGCTCAAGGCCTCTCCCCAGCCTTGTTGCCCTTTTCTGGACACGTTCAAGTATCTCGATGTCCTTCTTAAACTGAGGGACCCAGAACTGGACACAGGACTCAAGGTGTGGCCTAACCAATGCAGAGTACAGGGGCAGAATGACCTCCCTGCTCCTGCTGGCCACACTATTCCCAATACAGGCCAGGATGCCATTGGCCTTCTTGGCCACCTGGGCACACTGTTGGCTCATGTTTAGGTGGGTGTCAATCAGCACCCCAGGTCCCTCTCTGTTTGGCAGCTCTCCAGCCACTCTGACCCCAGCCTGTAGCTCTGCATGAGGTTGCCGTGGCCAAAGTGCAGCACCCGGCACTTGGACTTATTAAATGCCATCCCATTGGACTCTGCCCATCTGTCCAGTCGGTCGAGGTCCCTCTGCAGAGCCTTTCTACCCTCTAACTGACTAACATCTGTTCCCAACTTGGTGTCATCTGCAAACTTGCTGATGACTGACTCAACCCCCTCATCCATATCATCAATGAAGATGTTAAAGAGGATGGGGCCCAGCACCGATCCCTGGGGGACGCCGCTGGTGACTGGCCGCCAGCCGGACGCGGCACCATTCACCACCACTCTCTGGGCTCGGCCCTCCAGCCAGTTCCTAACCCAGCACAGAGTGTTGCTGTCCAAACCACGAGCTGACAGTTTAGCCAGCAGTTTACTGTGGGGGACGGTGTCAAAGGCCTTGCTGAAGTCCAGATAGACTACATCTACAGCCTCCCCACGTCCACCAGACGGGTCCCTGATCATAGAAGGAGATCAGGTTGGAGAGGCAGGACCTGCCCTTCCTAAATCCATGTTGGCTGCACCTGAGCCCTTGGCCATTGTATTGTATGTATTGTATGTATTGTATTGTGTTGTATTGTATTGTATTGTGTTTAGGAGGGTTGGATTGGTTGATGGGTTGGACGCGATGATCTTGAAGGTCTCTTCCAACCTGGTGCATTGTATTGTATTGTATTGTATTGAGGTGTTCCAGGCCAGGCTGGATGAGGCCTTGAGCAGCCTGTGCTGGTGGGAGGGGTCCCTGCCCATGGCATGGGGCTGGAGCTGGACAAGCTTTGAGGTCCCTTCCAACCCAAACTGTTCTATGGATCTATGACTCCTGTCCTGCCTCTTACCCACTTTCAAGGGTGTCATGCATCGTGCCACTGTACCGCTGTGACTCTGTACCATGCTGTGACTAGGACAGGTGGGGAGATCAGGTTTGTATCTTGTCAAGAGCCACGGCTGGGCTGGCCACCAGAGGAGTGCCAGAGGCTCTCCATGAAGCCTCTGCTTGCCAAAGGGAAGAGCAAGGGAGGCAGGGAGAGAGACTGATGGGGTGGGAAAGGAACTGACCCAGCTGGGATGGAGAGAAGAAGAATGCCAGGGGACAGAGACACAGAGACACAAACCAGTGTGGAACCCAAGCCCAAGTGGTGCAGCTGAGGGCACCACTGGCACCACTGCTGCTGGGGGCAGGCACTGGGCAAGTCCCAGCCTGGGCTCAGCAGCAGATGGGAAGCAGATCCAGGAGCTGGGTTCTGGAGGTGGATTGAGGATCACAGGGATGGGGATGGAAGGCAGAAGGGACAGAGTCCTGCTGGGACAGCAGCCAGGGAAGAAGAGGCTTGGCCCTGGGGATCCCTCAGCTTGCTCCTGAGGATGCCATCCATGGGCTGCACTCCCTTGGTGGGCAGCTGAGGGTGCCCTGTGCTGTCTGCTTCTCCCCACAGGAGCCCCCTCTGCCTGCCTGTCCCCAAGGTGATGGCTAAGAGCTAAGAGAGCATTGAGGTGTGGAATGAGTCAGGGTTTGGAACAGGCTGCCCAGGGAGGTGGTTGAGTCACCATCCCTGCAGGTGTTCAAGAACTCTGTGGCAATGGCACTTTGGAACATGGTTTGATAGCCACAGTGGCCTTAGGTTGAAGGTTCACTGAAGGATCTTACAGGTTTCTTCCAACCAAAACAGCTCTGTCCTTCAATGGTTCTGGAGAATCACCATGTCAGCTAGCAGCAGATGGAGTACATCTGCCCCAGAGGAAGCAGATCTTAGCACATCTAAGCAGATCTTAGCACATGAGAATGGCCTATCCCCCAAAGGGAAAAAGGTTCTAGGAAGGGAGTTGGCAGGTCTTATTGACAGGGCTTTAAACTAGATTCGAAGGGGGAAGGGGCTGAAACCAGTCCCCCCAGAGAGAGAGGCATGGGAGAAGGGGTGGAGGGGTGGCCCTGTACATCAGGGAGGCATTAGATGCCATAGAACTAGAGATCAGGGATGATCAAGTTGAGTGCCTGTGGGGGAGAATTAGAGGGAAGAGCAGCGGGGCAGACATCCTGGTTGGAGTCTGTTATAGACCACCCAACCAGGAGCAAGATGTCGATGAAGCATTCTATAGGCAGCTTAAGGCTGTCTCAAGATCGCCTGACCTCGTTCTCATGGGCCACTTCAACCTGCCTGATATCTGCTGGGATCTCAGCACAGCAGAGAGGAGGCAGTCTAGGAGGTTCTTAGAGGACATGGAGGACAGCTTCTTATCCCAGGTGCTGTGTGAGCCTACCAGGGGTAAGGCTCTGCTTGACCTCCTCTTCACCAAGAGGGAAGGGCTGGTGGGGGATGTGGTGGTCGGAGGCTGTCTGGGCTCCAGTGACCATGAGATGATTGAGTGTTCAATATGCAGCCAAGCTAAGAGGGGCAGCAACAAAACCTCCACTCTGGACTTCTGGAGGGCAGAGTTCAGGCTACTCAAGGAACTAACTCAGAAGGTTCCTTGGGAAACAGCCCTTGAAACCAAAGGGGTCCAGGAGGGCTGCAGCTGCTTCCAGGAAGAACTCTTGAAGGCTCAGAGCAGGCTGTGCCAGGAGATGAGCCCCGGGGCAGACAGCCTGGATGGGCAATGAGCTTCTGGGTGAATCAAGGGGAGAAAAAAGAGGAGACATCATCTTTGGAAGGAAGCAGAGGTGACCCATGGGATGTGTAAGGATGTTGCTAGGTCACGCAGGAAAAACATTAGAGAGGCAAAAGCACATTTGGAGCTCAGCCTGGCACTGCTGTGAAGGACAACAAATCCTGCTGCAAACACCTGAATGGCAAGAGGAGGGCAAGGACAACCTCCACTCCTTGGTGGACAGGGAGGGGAACACAGCAACTAAAGATGAGGGAAAGGCAGAGGTGCTTAACACCTTCTTTGCCTCAGTTTTCAATAGCAGGACAGGTTGTCTGCAGGACAAGTGGCCTCCAGAGCTGGCAGATGGAGGCAGGGAGCAGGATAGTTCCCCTGTGATCCAGGAGGAAGTAGTTAGAGACCTCCTTAGCTGCTTGGATCCCCACAAGGCCATGGGACCAGGTGGGATCCATCCTAGGGTGCTGAGAGAGCTGGCAGATGTGGCCAGCAGGAGCAGGGAGGTCATTGTGCCCTGTGCTCAGCACTGGTTAGGCCACACCTTGAGTCCTGTGTCCAGTTCTGGGCTCCTCAGTTCAAGAAGGACATTGAGACACTTGAAGGTGTCCACAGAAAGGCAAAAAAGCTGGGGAGGGGTCTGGAGCACAGCCCTGTAAGGAGAGGCTGAGGGAGCTGGGGTTGCTTAGCCTGGAGAAGAGGAGGCCCAGGGGAGACCTTCTTGCTCTCTACAACTCCCTGAAGGGAGGTTGTAGCCAGGTGGGGGTTGGTCTCTTCTCCCAGGCAGCCAGCACTAGAACAAGGGGACACAGTCTCAAGCTGTGCCAGGGGTGGTTTAGGCTGGAGGTGAGGAGAAAGTTCTTCCCAGAAAGAGAGATTGCCTCTGGAATGTGCTGCCCAGGGAGGTGGTGGAGTCATCATCCCTGGAGGTGTTTAGCAAGAGCCATGGATTAATTGATCAGATGGTGCTGGACTTGATGATCTTGAAGGTCTCTTCCAACCTGGTCTATTCTATTCTATTCTATTCTATTCTATTCTATTCTATTCTATTCTATTCTATTCTATTCTATTCTATGGAGCTGGTGGGGTTGGAGAGTATCTGCAGAGGCTTTGCACATTCCTTGATGTCAGGCACTCTTCTCCTCCAACTCTTTGTCTTGCCACCTCAGAATTCTCAGAAGTTGAATGTGAAAAGTCTTTTGATTTGATTTCAAGTCTAAGGCATTGAGGCATAGAGGAATCTTCTCTAGTGTATTTGTAGGTCCCTGTGTCTCTATCTCCACCTAGCAAAAACTGAACCTCTTTTAAGGGACTTTTAGAGGGACTAGGTGATGAATCTCATCTTTTGTCGTATTCTTGTGCAGGACAACATTCAGGTCATCATGATGGGGATGGGGAAAGGAGCAATTAAAAAGCAGAGGAAGGTGATAAAAAGTTTTGTTCTGGGTTTCCTGAAGAAATGAGGCCACTGCTGCCGCTCCTGTCTTCATCTTGCTCAGGATTCTTTGGTATTCACCTTGGTATCCATCAGGTAGGTTCACCCAGGCTTGCCAATGGGGTGGAAGTCTCACAGGTACCATGGGGCATTCTTCAGTGGGTATGTGCATCCCTGAGGGGCAGAGACACCCTGGGAGGGTCTCAGCATGGCAAGGCTGTGCTGTGTGACCTCAGCCCTGTGCATTCTCCATCATCTCTTTGCAGCAGCTCTGAGTCTAGAAAAGACCGAGCTCGCATTCAGGTGAGTAAGCTTTGGTCCCACCTCTTGTGGAGCTCTTTGCTTAGTCCCAACACACCATGGCACGGAGGAATTTGTCCTGTGATCCAGCTTGCAACTTTGTGCATGTCTTCTGAAGGGCCAAAACCCTTTCAAATCCAGGCCACAACGGCCAAGGTCCCCTGTTCTGCCCTTTTAAATCCTCACAACTCCTTTCTCTTTTGCAACAATTTCAGAGATCCACAGAATGGGTTGGGCTGTGAAGGACCTGAAAGATCATTCAATCCCAACCCCCTGCCATGGGCAGGGACACCTCCCCCCAGCACAGGCTGCTCAAGGCCTCATCCAGCCTGGCCTGGAACCCCTCCAGGCAGGGCACAGCCACAGCCTCCCTGGGCAGCCTGTGCCAGGCTCTCCCCACCCTCACTCTCAACAATTTCTTCCTCCTCTCCAGTTTCAGTCTCTCCTCTCCCAGCTCAAAGCCATTGCTCCTCATCCTGGCACTCCCAGCCCTTGTCCAAAGTCCCTCCCCAGCTTTCCTGGGGCCCCTCAGGTCTTGGAAGGATGCTCTGATGTCTCCCTGGAGACTTCTCTTCTGCAGGTGAACAGCCCCAACTCCATCTGCCTGTCTCCATTCAGACATTTCCATTCACCCTACTCCCTCTTGCCCTCTTTCTCTCCCAGCTCCAGGAAGAGTAAAGCAGATGCCCAGACTTCCAAAATCTCCATCTCCAGTGTTATACTCATTGATAGTTACTCCTTTGTGCAGGGATTTGGCACAGCAGGACCTCACCTGGTGCTTTGCTGCTTGTGGGGCGGGGGTTGTTTTCATGCCCCCAGCCTCCTGAAGGCTGAGACTTGCAGCACATCATTTAGAGTGAAGCTCCCAACATATGTTTTGTGACAAGCTCCTTGTTTCTTCCTGAGTGGTTTGGGAAAGACAGAGGTTTGCAGGCAGGTGGTCCTCAGCAGGGAGTCCTCCTTTCTTGTTAGGGCTCACAGTGCCTTCTGGCTCTGAGTTGCAACAGGAGCATCCCAAGTAACAGGATACACGCAAACCAACCAGACACTGCTGGTGGACAGAGCTCACACATCCTGATAATCCACAGCTCTTTTGTGGAGGCCCTGGGGTGCTGTGCCCTAAGTCATGCTCCCAAGGACCCAAAGACAAGCTCCTCCTCTACTCTGCCCTAGTGGAGCTACAGCTGGAGTCCAGTTCTGGGCTTCCCTATTGTGGTGGTGAGAGGTTCAGTTCTCCACCCCCCCCCCCCCCGCCCCAGAAACCACGGCTAACTCAGTGGGAGGAGCAGATGGGAAAGCTCTGCTGCCCAAGCCGGAGGAGATGCACTGAATCTCTGCACGGTACCCAGGATGTACGGTGTGTACCGAAACACACAGCAAAGAACGCAGCACAGCAAACCTGCCCCTCCTCGCTGGAGCAGCCTCCCCCCCAGCAAACCCTTTCCCCCCTCCCTCCTTTTTTCCCAAAAAGGGTTAGAGAGAGAAAAGTAATTCCTGAGGGGGAATTCTGTTAGTTCAAAGCGCATGCTGAGGGAAGAAAAAGAATTAGTTTCTTACCCCATTAGTCCAAGGTCAGCCAAGCACGGAAAGAGAAAGAGCGTCCAGGCAGATGGAAACAGACTGACAGACAAACTGAACTAGGCACAATGGACACAAACTGGAACCCAGGAGGATCCACCTGAAGAGGAGAAGCTTTGTTGTGTGGGTGCTGGAGGCCTGGAGCAGGCTGCCCAGAGAGATTGTGTAGTCTCCTGGTGTGGATACTTTCAAGACCCGTCTGGACAGATTCTTCTGTAGACTGCCCTGGGTGTCCCTGCTTTAGCAGCAGGGTTGGACTGGATGATATCCAGAGGTCTCTTCTAACCCCACCATTCTATGGCTCATGTGCATCCTGTCCTAAAAAAGTTGCATAAGGTAAGATGAAGCTTAAATCTCCCTGTTCCCAAAGGTGTCCTGGTGTAAGGCCCTTGGCCTAGACTCCTTCCTTTTATGGGGTAAAGCTAGATGAGATAAAATCTCACTTCTGTGCCTCCAAATGTATTTGAAATCCTTCAACTCCCTGCACAATCTGATCTTGTTGTGGTTCAGGGTATTTTAAAGAGTTTTCAGTAGGTTTCAGGACCTCTGGGATGAATTTTTGACTTTGTAATATGTACTTGTGATAGTTCTGGACCTCACTCCCCCTGGTCGAAGAGAATTAGGATTCCTCCTTTTGCCTGTGGTGTTTCCTCTTCTCAGGAAGATGATACTGCAGCAGCATGCAGGATGTCCAGGAGGTGGTACAACTCATACCACCTCCTTTTCAGACACAATGAGGATTCCTTCAAGCCAAAAATATGTAAAGCACACTTTTGGAATGAAAGGAGAAGGTGGGGAATTCTGGCAGCCCAAAATCTACAAGGAAGACCTTAAAAAAGTCTGAGGACTATAACGAACTGCCCTCACAGCAAAAAAATGCCCCCACGAGAGGAAGGACATTTAGGTCCTATAACATATTCAGAGTAGAGAAATTACACTGGTAGAGGGTCTGGAGAACAGGGCTGGGGAGGAGCAGATGAGGGACTTGGCATTGTTCAGCCTGGAGAAGAGGAGGCTGAGAGGAGACCTCACTGCTCTCTGCAGCTCCCTGAGAGGAGGCTGCAGTGAAGTGGTGTCTGGCTCTGCTCCCAAGGCACAAGGGACAGGAGGACAGGAAAATTACCTCAAGTTGAACCAGGGGAGGTTTAGGTTCGATATTAGAAGAAACTTCATCTCTGAAAAACCTCTCAAAGCCTGGCACAGGCTGCCCAGGGAGGTGTTAAGTTCCCATCCCTGGAGGTGTTTAATAGAGGCAGAGGTGTAGTGCTGAGGAACGTGGTTCATAGAATCACAGAATAAATAAGGTTGGAAAAGACCTCAGAGATCATCAAGTACAAACTCTTCACCCAACACCACCTGACAATTAAACCATGGCTCCAAGTGCCATGTCCAAGCCTTTTCTGAACACCTCCAGGGATGGTGACTCCACCACCTCCCTGGGCAGCACATCCCAATGGCCAATCTCTCTGGCTGGGAAGAACTTTCTCCTCACCTCCAGCCTAAACCTCCCCTGGCACAGCTTGAGACTGTGTCCTCTTGTTCTGGTGCTGGGTGCCTGGGAGAAGAGACCAACCCCCACCTGACTACAACCTCCCTTCAGGTAGTTGCAGAGAGCAATGAGGTCTCCCCTGCGCCTCCTCTTCTCCAGGCTAAGCAACCCCAGCTCCCTCAGCCTCTCCTCACAGGGCTGTGTTCCAGACCCCTCCCCAGCCTTGTTGCCCTTCTCTGGACACCTTCAAGTCTCTCAATGTCCTTCTTGAACTGAGGGGCCCAGAACTGGACACAGGACTCAAGGTGTGGCCTAACCAGTGCTAAGCACAGGGCACAATGACTCCCTGCTCCTGCTGGCCACACTGTTCCTGATGCAGGCCAGGATGCCATTGGCCTTCTTGGCCTCCTGGGCACACTGCTGGCTCATGTTCAGCCTACCATCAACCAGCACCCCCAGGTCCCTCTCTGTTTGGCAGCTCTCCAGCCACTCTGCCCCCAGCCTGTAGCACTGCCTGGGGTTGCTGTGGCCAATGTGCAGCCCCTGGCACTTGGATGTGTTCAATCTCCTGCCCTTGGCCTCTGCCCATCTGTCCAGCCTGGCAAGGTCCCTCTGCAGAGCTCTCCTGCCCTCTAACAGCTCAACTCCTGCCCCCAGCTTGGTGTCAGCTGCAAACTTACTGATGATGGACTCAATGCCCTCATCCAGATCATCAATAAAGATACTGAACAGGCTGGGGCCCAGCACTGAGCCCTGGGGGGCACCACTGGTGCCTGGCTGCCAGCTGGCTGTGGCACCATTCACCACCACTCTCTGGGCTCAGCCTCCAGCCAGTTCCTAGCCCAGCTCAGAGTGCTGCTGTCCCAGCCAGGGGCTGACAGCTTGGCCAGGAGCTTGCTGTGGGGGATGGTGTCAGAGGCCTTGCTGAGGTCCAGGCAGACTCCATCCACAGCCTGCCCCACATCCACCAGGAGTCACCTGGGCATGGAAGGAGGTCAGGTTGGTGAGGCAGGACCTGCCCTTCCCTGAATCCATGCTGGCTGGGGCCTGAGCCCCTGGCCATCCTGTAAGTGCTGTGTGGTTGCACTCCAGATGAGCTGTTCCATACCCTTGCCTGGCACTGAGGTCAGGCTGACAGGCCTGGAATTCCCTGGCTCCTCCAACCTGCCCTGCCTGTGCATGGGCATCACCTTGGCAGCTTCCAGTCATCTGGGACCTCTCCAGTGAGCCAGGGCAGGTGGTGAATGACGGAGTGCAGCTTGGCAGCTCATCTGCCAGCTCTCGCAGCACCCTAGGATGGATCTCACCTGGTCCCATGGCCTTGTGGGGATCCAAGTGGCTCAGCAGGTCCTTGGCTGCTTCCTTATGGACTTCAGGGAGATTATTCTGCTCCCTGACCCCATCTGCCAGCTCAGGAGGCCACTTGTCCTGAGGTCCTCCTGCCTTACTGCTGAAATGGAGGCAAAGAAAGTGTTAAGTGCCTCAGCCTTTTCCTCATCTTTGCTTACAATATTCCCCTCCAGGTCCAATAAGGAGGGGAGGTTCTTCTTGCCCTCTTGGTAGCATTCATATGGCATTCTCTAAGATGGATCCCACCTGGTCCCATGGCCTTGTGGGGATCCAAGCAGCTAAGGAGGTCTCTAACTACTTCCTCCTGGATCACAGGGGAACTATCCTGCTCCCTGCCTCCATCTGCCAGCTCTGGAGGCCACTTGTCCTGCAGACAACCTGTCCTGCTATTGAAAACTGAGGCAAAGAAGGGTGTTAAGCACCTCTGCCTTTCCCTCATCTTTAGTTGCTGTGTTCCCCTTTTTTGCCTTTTATTGTCCTTCACAGTACTGTTCAGCTGCCCTCTGGAAGTCCAAAGGGAGGGTTCTGTTACTGCTCCTCCTGGTTTTCCCTGCATACTGAAAGCTCCACTAGCTCATGGTGGCTGCACCCCAGAGAGCCTCCCACCATCCCATCTCCCACCAGCCCTTCTCTACTTGAGAGCAGCAGGTCAAGCAGGGCCTGGTCCCTGGCAGGCTCACACAGCAGCTGTGGCAAGAAGCTGTACTCCATACACTCTGAACCTTCTGGACTGCCTCCTCTCTGCTGTGCTAAGTTCCCAGCAGATGTCTGGCAGGTTAAAGTCACCGCAAGAACAAGGGCTGACAATCTTGAGACAGCCTCCAGCTGCTTGTAGAATACTTCATCTACCTCTTCACCCTGGCTGGGAGGTCTATAACAGACTCCAACCAGGATGTCAGTTTTGGTAAGCCTCCCTCTGATTTTATCCCACAGGCATTCAGTCCTTTCATCCTCTACCTCAAGGTCTGTGGCATCAAGAGATTCCCTAATGTACAGAGCCACCCCTCTGTGATGAAGAGATTATTAACTTATTAATATGAAATATGAATTATATAAATATAATTTTTATTAATTATCAAAATTATTGATAACCGGTGGATCCCTATTTTATCTACATGTTCTAGTGCACGATCGTGAAATACATTCCATAAGTGGTTTAGTATTATAATTAGATCTCAATTGGAATAGTTACTGAATCATTTTCTACTTATATAACAAAGCTGCCGTTCCACCGCTTGGCCACTAGATGGCGACTCGACGTGGCGCGGGCGGCTGCTCTCTATATACAGCGAATGTTTCTATGCGTCAGAGGCTACTGCTAGATGCGGATGCATTGAATTGAATGTTAGTGAGTGGAAAGCACGTGGGAGATACTTTGTGTCCTCTGTGGCGAGGTTGGGTTCCGGCAGACTGCTGTCGCTGGACTGGTTCCTACGCTGGTCTGCAAGGCAGCACTGGGTGGCTCCCTCCATGGCAGTGGAGAGGAGATGGAACCTAGACTTAGGTGGTAAGCAGGTTCCCTTGCAGGACTAAGCAGGTTCCCTTGCAGGACTCAGCAGGTTCCCTCCAGATGATAGGGAGTGGTCCTGTGGGATTGACCCGGCAGGGCTAGCCCCAGGACAGGGTCGGCCCTCACAGCTGGTCTTCACAGGGCAGCTCGCACGGCAGGGCGGGGTGACAGTTCCCGATAGGCAGGCTCCGAGGCTTCCAATCTGGGCATGGCAGCAGACCAGGCTGGACCCAGTGGGGTCGGCCCTGCTGCAATGGGCTCAGGGCTGGTGTGAACAGCCCCGGGGAAGAAGTGCGGCTACGTGGAGCAGCGGCTTCCCCTTTACTCGCTTAAAGGAGCAGCGGGACCCTCTTAGAGCGGTCCTGGCTTCAGAGCAATGCTCTGGGTTTCCCTGAGGTTCAAGGGGCACAGAATGGCAGAAGTAGCGACTCCTCTCTCACGATAGCAGGGTTACGCAGTGTGACCGGTACCCCACCAGACGCAGGCATGTGATCCTGCTTTCCGATCCGACACACAGGGTCAGTCTTGTGAGAAATGGGTTTTAATATTTGGCTCTCGCAAGGGGAATTACTGGGGACCGTGGAGTTCGACCATTGGGCCGATTGGTCTGTATTGTGTGGGGTATTGGGAGAGAAAGGTGAGGCACCAACAGGTCTAAAGACTGGCCGGGTCAAAAGTGCAGGTTTTGTCTCAGTCCTGATGGAGAGGGGTGGGAGCGTGTTGGGGAATATATGAATATGTACGTTTTAAATATACGAATCTGTATGTTGGCCAGCTATATAAGTTCCACTCGTGTTGTTCAGGCGCGCCTCTAGCACATTCGCTCTGCGCCCAGCGCTGTGTTGCCTTTATTTTATAATAAACTGGTTATACATTTCAGCAGTGAGCTCGTTTCTCACAATTTGGTGACCCATACGTGATTACCCTGTCTGTAAGGGCTTTCAGGACCCTTCAGAAGGGGGGGGCGCCCCCGCCGATTTCGGCGGCCCGGAAGGAGGACCCTGGAAGCCTCTCGGAGCACGGGTAAACGATCCAGCCGACATTATAAGATAAAGGCAAGGGAAGGAGCTCCTGGTTGCCGCGGCTGCCTGTAATTCTTGTGCACGAAGACCCGGGCAAGAAAAGGGCTGGAAGTATTGTCCAGTTGGGCGGGTATTGAGGTCGGTGAGAGTGTGTGTGTGTGTGTGTGAGACGTGGGCTGGACAGTCCGGACCCACGAAGCGAGTGCGGAGTCCTTCTAACTGCGTTTCCAATATCCCGCGAGGGACTTGGCCAGTGAAGGGACGAAGTGGTTGGTGACGGAAAGCGTGGACCTCGGGAAATGGGGCAAGTGTCGGGTAAACAGACCAGCCCCGGGAAGAACGGGAGCGAAAGGGTACCCAGGGATATACCCTCGGACAGCCCTCTGGGGTTACAATTAGCGTGTTAGGAAGAGAATCCTAATACGCGGGATAAAGATAAGGGAATAATGATATATTATTGCATGGAGAAATGGGCTAGAGAGAAGATCAGATCAGACAATTTATTTTGGCCCCAATATGGGTCCTCGGAAGGATGGATTTGTCAGGCTCTCAACCTTTATGTTAACAGTAAGGAGCCTTTCAATCAGGAGGAGAGTGAATATGCCGCTTGCTGGAAAGGCAACGTTTGGTCAGCAGCGGCAGTAACGGTTTTTAAGGTGAAGGAAGAGGAAGAGCCCGAACCTGAGAAGTGGGAACCACTGAATCATTTACCCCCACCTTATAACCCTACGGCCCCCGTCCTCCCTACGGCCCCCGTCCTCCCTGCGGCCCCCGTCCTCCCTTCAGCAACAGCCCCCGTCCCCTCGGCAGCAGCAGCTCCCGTTCCCCCTGCCGAGGGACACACTAGCTCAACCCCCAGTCCTCCCCCAGCTAGATCCACCCGCCAAAGGAGAGGAGGTAGACAAACTAGAAGACAGACAAATGTCATGGTTTTAGAGGAAGAGTCTACTGACTCAGACAATCCATACGGAGGAGTACCACTATATCCTTTGAGAGAGGTGCCCCTAGGGGGGGCGAATGGGGGAATTGGATATGTGAATGCTCCTCTCACTTCTACTGAGGTGAGAAACTTTAAGAAGGAATTAAAAGGCCTCCTGGAAGACCCTATTGGAGTAGCAGAACAATTTGATCAATTCTTGGGGCCGAATATTTACACGTGGGAAGAAATGCAATCAATCATGGGAATCCTTTTTACTTCAGAGGAAAGACAGATGATTAGAACAGCTGGAATGAGGATTTGGGAAAGGGAAAATCAGCAGGGACCTCCAGGTGATCAAAAGATGCCCCTAGCTTCTCCTAATTGGAACCATAATGATGATAGGGGCAGACAAAACATGAATGAATATAGAACCTTGATTATTAGAGGCATAAAGGAAGCAATACCCAGGGGGCAAAACACAAAAAAAGCATTTGATAGTCAACAGGGGAGGGAGGAGACCCCTACTGATTGGCTTGAGAGGTTACGGAAAAATATACAGCAATATTCAAGAATAGATCCCACCAGTCAGGACGGCCAGATATTGTTAAAGGTTAATTTTGTCATTCATCCCTGGCCGGATATTAGAAATAAATTGGAAAAAATAGAAGATTGGCAAGATAGAGGACTTCAAGAATTATTGAGGAAAAAGCAAAAGCAAAGGCTAAGATTATGGTAGCCAGCATGAGGGAAGCAGGCCAGGTGGGGAAATCTGAGAAGAAAACACAATCCTCCCACCCTCCACCTTCTCAACCTGTGAAGGATAAACCCCCCAGGCCTCACTGGTACCCGGGGAATGCTCAAACTGGAAGTAAGGGTACTGAATGTTATTATTGTGGGAAAAGTGGTCATTTTAAACGAGATTGTCAAAGGAGGAAGAGAGATCTTAAAGTTTTTGAGGAAGATCAGCAATAGGGGTGTCAGGGGCTCTTTTACCTGGGGCAAAAGTACCAACAGGAGCCCTTGATAAAATTAAAAGTAGGACCCCAGGAAGAAATTTTAGAATTTTTAGTAGATACAGGAGCTGAACGTACTTGTGTTACCAAGGTTCCTGAAGGGTGTATGGAGAGTAAAAATACTGTAAAGGTTTTAGGGGCAAAGGGGGAAGGGTTTAAAGTCCCAGTAGTTAAGGATGTTAAATTAGAAACTGAGGCTAGAATTGGGGTAGGAGATATTTTGGTAGTGCCAAGCGCAGGATGTAATTTACTAGGGAGAGATTTACAAGTTCAATTGGGCATAGGGGTGGTTCCAGAGGATGGGCAGATGAGGGTCAGAATATTACAATTAAACACTGAGGATGAGGCAGAGATTAACCCAGAAGTCTGGGCCAGTGAAGAAAATAGAGGGAGTTTAGACATTGAACCCATACAAGTAACTATAGAGCAACCAGAACATCCTATCAGAGTAAAACAGTATCCCATACCTAAAGAAGGAAGAGAGGGGTTGAAGCCAGTCATAGACCACCTCCTTAAAGATGGAACATTGGAACCTTGTATGTCCCCCCATAACACACCCATACTAGCAGTAAAGAAAGAGGATGGAACTTACAGGTTGGTACAGGACCTGCGGGAGGTGAATAAGAGAACCATGACTCGGTTTCCTGTAGTTTCTAATCCTTACACATTGTTCAGTCACATACCTCCAAATCATAAATGGTATAGTGTAATAGATCTTAAAGATGCCTTCTGGGCCTGCCCATTGGCTGAAAACAGTAGAGATATCTTTGCCTTTGAATGGGAAGATCCAGTCACCAGGAGAAAGCAACAATTGAGGTGGACCAGATTGCCCCAAGGTTTTACAGAATCTCCCAATCTATTTGGTCAAAACCTGGAAAAATGTTATTGTCATTTCCACAGGAAAAGGATGTTTTAATCACACAATATGTAGATGATTTATTAATCTCAGGAGAAGGGGCAGTTGAAGTTAGAAGGACCACCATAAACCTCTTAAATTTCCTGGGAAATTTGGGATTAAGGGTATCAAAAAGTAAATTACAATTTGTGGAACCTGAAGTTAAATATTTAGGGATATGGTTAAGTGATGGAGCCAGGAAGATAGATCCTGAAAGAGTAGAAGGGATTGTATCTCTCCAAGCCCCTAAAACAAAGAGACAAGTCAGAAGGTTATTAGGATTACTAGGATATTGTAGATTATGGATTGAGGGATATAGTCAGTTAGTCAAGTTTTTATATGAAAAATTAGTGGGAGATGATGACTTCATTTGGACAGGGGAAGATGAGGAAAAATTTGAAACAATTAAAAAGGCGTTGACCACGGCTCCAGTTTTGAGCCTCCCTTCCCTGAATATGCCATTCCAACTCTTTGTTAACGTGGAGGGAGGGGTGGCTTATGGAGTTCTGACTCAAGAATGGGGAGGATCACGTAAACCAGTAGCATACTTATCAAAGTTACTAGATCCTGTAAGCCGAGGTTGGCCGGCATGCATTCAAGCAGTGGCAGCCACAGCACTCATGGTGGAAGAAAGTAGAAAATTAACTCTAGGAGGGAAATTGGAAGTATATAGTCCCCATTCAGTGAGAAATATACTGAACCAAAAAGCAGAAAAATGGCTAACTGATTCTAGGATTTTAAAATATGAAGCAATTTTGATTGATGGTCCAGATCTAACAATCTCCACCAGCCAGAGCCTAAATCCAGCTCAATTTTTATATGGAGAGCCTACAGAAGCTTTAGTACATGACTGTCTGGAGGCTATTCAATACCAGACTAAAATAACGGAAGGTTTATTTGAACAGGAATTGCGAGAAGGGGAGAAATATTTTGTGGATGGGTCCTCACGGTGTGTAAATGGGAAATGCTTGTCAGGATATGCAGTGGTTGATGGGCTAAGACTGGAAACTATTGAAAAAGGGAAATTACCCTCTCATTGGTCAGCTCAAACCTGTGAGTTATATGCACTGAAGCGGGCTTTGCACCTTTTAATGAATAAAGTGGGAACCATTTATACAGACTCTGAGTATGCTTTTGGAATAGTTCATACGTTTGGAAAAATTTGGGAAGAAAGGGGAATGTTAAATTCAAAAGGGAAAAATTTGATTCATGAAGCCCTAATTAGAGAAATCTTAGAGGCATTGAAATTACCAGAAGAAATAGCGGTGGTTCATGTAAAAGGACATCAGAAGGGAACTTCGTTAATAATTAGAGGGAACAACTTAGCTGACAGGGAAGCTAAACAAGTAGCAGAAGGAGGAGAGGAGAGGGTCCTCCATGTAGAGGTAACAGCATCAGATGAACAGAAGGAATCACCAGTATTCACTCCTACAGAGGAACAGGTACTTGAAAAGATAGGGGGAAGGAAAGATGATAAAGGGATTTGGAAACTGGAGGATGGGAGACAACTAATTTCCAAAGCCTTAGCCCGAAAAATCCTCGAGCGATTACACCTTAACACCCATTGGGGAACAAGAGCTCTGTGTGATCATTTTCTACGGGATTATGGCTGTATTGGAGTTTACGAGGCAGCTCGGCAGGTAACTAGTAAATGCCTGGTATGTCAAAAAGTAAACAAGAGAGTCATGAGACAAGTTCCATCTGGGGGACGCACTATATCCTTACGCCCATTCCAAGCCATTCAAGTAGATTTTACTGAACTACCTCAGATTAACAGATGGAAATATCTTTTAGTTCTAGTTGATCATTTGACACATTGGGTGGAAGCTGTGCCGGTCTCCAGAGCAACTGCCAATGTAGTAACAAAAGTGATATTGGAAGATATAATTCCCAGATATGGGTTGGTAAATCGGATAGATTCTGATCGAGGTACTCATTTTACATCAAAGGTGGTCCAACAATTAATGGACAGTTTGGGCATACATTGGGAACTTCATACCCCCTGGCACCCACAGAGTTCAGGGAGAGTAGAAAGAATGAACCAAACACTGAAACAAACCCTCACCAAATTAATGATTGAGACCCAGATGACATGGGTTAAGTGCCTACCCTTGGCCCTGCTCCGGATCAGGACACAGCCGAGATCTGATGTTGGTGTATCACCTTATGAAATGATGTTTGGGTTACCTTATTTACAAGGTGGGAGGGAAATGGCTAATTATGAACGGGGGGACAAAAACATTCGAAATTATGTGATGGCAATTGGGAGAACATTACAACATTTACGGGCTCAAGGGATGTTATCTCAGTCAGTTCCTTTAGATTTCCAAATCCACAACTTTAAACCAGGAGATTGGGTTATGATAAAAATGTGGAAAGAACAAACACTTATGCCTCAGTGGGAAGGACCCTTCCAGGTCTTGCTTACTACAGAGACTGCAGTACGGACAGCCGAGAGAGGATGGACACACGCAACGAGAGTTAAAGGACCTGTGGATCCACCCACCGAATGGACTGTGGTACCCCAAATGGAGGACCTAAGGATGGTCATCAGACGAGTTCCAGTATCGGAGCAGGAGCGGTAGTGGTCCTTGCCTGAAAACATAAAACCTCCCTGGACAAGGGGATATAATCCAGGCAGAGTATCAGTGGGATTGAAGGAGGCAAGACCGGGTAGACCTCTGTAATTGCCACGAAGAAGATCTAGAACCATGGCTGTGGGCAGCAACCCCATAGGCTATGTGAGTGGAATTGCAAGTCAAACCGGACTCCTAATTCCCAGGATTAACCACTAAGACATATTCTCAGGCAAGGACCATCAGTTGTTAAAATTGGAGTATTTTGTTGTTTGTTGTAGAATTGTTATTATGGCTCAAGCCAAATGTAGTATAAAGAAGGGGAGGGATTGTGAGAAATGGGTTTTAATATTTGGCTCTCGCAAGGGGAATTACTGGGGACCGTGGAGTTCGACCATTGGGCCGATTGGTCTGTATTGTGTGGGGTATTGGGAGAGAAAGGTGAGGCACCAACAGGTCTAAAGACTGGCCGGGTCAAAAGTGCAGGTTTTGTCTCAGTCCTGATGGAGAGGGGTGGGAGCGTGTTGGGGAATATATGAATATGTACGTTTTAAATATACGAATCTGTATGTTGGCCAGCTATATAAGTTCCACTCGTGTTGTTCAGGCGCGCCTCTAGCACATTCGCTCTGCGCCCAGCGCTGTGTTGCCTTTATTTTATAATAAACTGGTTATAAATTTTAGCAGTGAGCTCTTTTCTCACAGTCTGTTGCTTAAGGCTAAATCTTTTCCCCCAACAGTTGGGCAGATCTTACCCCTGGGGATCCAGTCCTCTGGAGGCACGGTGGGCTCTCCCAGTTGGTGTGAATGGTGGTGATGATGCTGGAGCTTCTCAGGCTCAGCAAAGGTCCCTCCACAGGAGATAATTCTCAGGGCTAAGGCTCAACAGGCCTGCCTGGATACAGGCTTCTCGTCATGCAGAGGCTGCTAGTTTGCTTGCATATATGAGAGTGAATACTTAACAGCAATGACCTCAATGGCAGAGGCTATAGCACAAGCTTTGTCCTCTCGAGGAAGGAGAGAGAGCAAAGTGAAAGAGGGGGCAACCTGTTTACCAACTGGGTGTCCTGGAAGAGGCATTAATAAGACAATTAAATCTGTTTTGAGCCACTGCTCCTTTCTCCTCTCTCTCTGTTACAGGGTCCGGATTGAGGTCGAGGAGCCTAACAAGCAGGTGCCCTTGAGGCTGCCTGGAGGGGAGCGGAAGCTGGACCCCGAGCCTCACGTTCCAGAGAGGCATGAGCGCAGGCGTGTGCAGCTTACTGGCCACTAAACATTGTGAATCGCTTGGCGGGATGTGATGTGCCATGGGGCCCTTCCCTTTGCAAAAGGGAACTGATAGAGGAAGACCTCCTCTGCTCGTAGCTCGTTGCCGTGGCTCGTACCTCGCTCGTTACGCTCCCAGCTTGCATGCTCGTTACTCTCTCACCTCTCTCCCCCGTTGGTTAATGGGATTCAAGGCGGCGACAAGCACCCTACTCGCTCCTATCTCCAGAGCAATTAGCCGCTTTGTTTAGCGGCGCAGTGCTCGAGTTGGGCCTTCCCTGCAGCAGCCTGCCCTCTCGTTTCCTCTGAAGCTGTGGGTGCTGCCCTCGGACCATAACGACCAACTCCAACACCTCTTGGTTCAGCAAAGCTTTTGGTAGTCAGCAGCCGGGCGGTTGGTGAGTGAAACACGCTGTTTCCCCTGGTTAGTGCTGCGGTCTCTAGCTCGGCAGCTCTTGGTGTTAAAAACACTCTCCACGCCAATCGAGAGTTTAAGTATAAGAAATTTTATTGCGGGTAAAATAAGCAAAAGCAGCGCGCTGGGTGGCTGGGGGCCTCCTGCTCCACAACAGCACACATCGAATAAGGATCCACTCTCTTCTTTTAAGGTGGAGGTATGTCGCAACTGTGACAGCCAATTCCTCATGCATACAATGCACCCTTCTGGCTGTGCCAGTGTGAGTTCCTGATAGGGATCAACATCCTGGTCTGGAGTCTCTTGTGAGGATGTTGATAGTCTTCCTTATCTTTAACCTGGTTTCTGGCAGGCTCAGTGGGTGTCGATCCAGCTGCCCAACTTCTGTAGATTTCTGCCTAACAAGCTTAAAACTAAGTACATACTGCTCAAAACAGGATGTTACATGGTCTTATCATTGAATGGCATTGTCTGACTTGATCATGACTCCAGCATTGATCATTTATATGGTTAACAAATAATTCATCCCTTTATTTATTACAATTCCTCCCTTTTCCTTTTTGCTCATTTATTTGTTATCCATACTAAGATGTCTCAAAACGGGATAAGGCATCTGAGGCTGCTTTGAGGACCACACTGGAGTTTGAGGTAGACTCAGTATCCTGGCTAATAATTAATTTGACTTTTCCTTTTTTTTTTTTTTTTTTTTTTTTTGGCTTACAAATGATATTAACCAATTAAGTATACAGGGACCAAAGGTTAAAATCAATATTATCATTATTAATGGTCCCATGAATGTTGACACTACAGTAGTCAACCAAGGGGATTGGTTGAACCATCCTTCATACCAAGATTGATTATTTGCTCGCTCTCTTTTTCTTTTCTCCAGCCCTTCCCGGACCTTTGCCAATGAGTCTCTTACCACTCCTGTGTGATCTGCATAAAAGCCACACGCCTCTCCCAGGGCAGCACATAGGCCTCCAGCCTGTAAAGACAATAAGTCTAGACCTCATCTATTTTGTAGAGCTACTTCAGATAACGATGTTAGTGATTTTTCTAAGTATGAGATGGATTTTTCAATGCTCTCCAAGTCTTCATCCACAGCTGCCCTAAGAGATGATAACCCCTATTTTGCTGTACTAGCGAGGCTGCTCCTGCTGCTGTCCCGGCAATACCCAATCCCATCAAAGGAGCGAGGGGAATTGCGGCAATGGGTTCTCTTTTAACAGTTCTATGGTTGCCGTTTTCCCAATGTACAAACATAGATTCTTCATTGTGGTATAAAATTCGTGGCAAGATTATTGCTAATATACAATATTCTTTCTGCTCATTTACAATCTTGTTTGATACACATGGAGTCAGCCCTGTCTTTGAACAAATCCATTTAGTTCCATTTGGGGCTATAGTCCATAATGAGTTTAGGTTCCTTCTTCCCTTGCCTATACAAAAATTCTTCTTGACATTAGCAGGTACATGCCCTAAACATTTACCCTTGCCCTTAATTTGTTGTACAGTTATTCCTCTCTTATAATTGTCCCAATTACATCCAGGAGGATTACTTTGATTACTCTTTTGGTACGTCTCATTCATTCCCACAGCTTCATAGAATGGAGGTTTTACATCATAACATAACCAGCAATGTTAAGTTTTGTTGGGATCAGTATAATTTAGAGCAGTGTAAGAGGCTTGAATCATATCCCATAATGGGTCGGTATTGACTCTAGTATTTCTTCGGTAAAGGTACGGTGGTAGGACTAATATGCTTTTGCACATTCTTACTGTTTCCATTTCCCTTGTCAATATTCAATTAGGTCCTAATGCTTGAGAAAAAGTTATTATTTCCTTTTTTATTAATGTCAAATTTAAGCACAATAGTATTCATTTGGCTGGTTACGATATGTTTTCCCAGGGTTTGAACTGGGACATAGATAACAAGGTTTCTGAATTAAACAGGGTTCCATTTGAACCAAGTCACACAAAGTTGGTTGGAAGTTTGGAGCTCCAGGTGTTATTTCTTCATCCAACACCTTCTGATCACTCCATTGCATGAGTGACCATTTATGAGGTCGGTGTAATTTATTGGATAACACGATATTTAGGGCTAGGCATATCATAAACTCTTTATGAGGCTCATTTCGGGTCTCCACTTTAGCATATCTCTCTGCCTTCCCACCGCCTACGCTTGTGCACAGCGCAGCGGGGTGTTAGGTCTTCTTGGCAGCAGAAGATACTCTTCAGGGACCTTTTAGTTGTAGCCTTTTAAGCCTCTCCTCCACTGATCTATAAGGGGATTGGGCCTTTTGGATACTTTGGAGAGTTTCCACTCTTCCTCACTTACCTCTTGTTCAATTATGACAACACCTATTTAATATTCGAGAGCTCCTAACTCCCCTGACATGATTTACCAGTCTTTGCAGTTCCCACATTCGGATTATCAATTCCTGATTTTTTTTTTTTCTTTTATTATATCCCAGATTTCTATCTATCCTTCCTTCAGGAATTCCCTGTTAATCTGTCCAGTGAGATTCAAATGCCCTCACCACATGTTGTTCCAAGTTCTCAATTGGTACTGATCCCAACAACTTGAACATATTCCCCTTAAGATAACAAACACCCTATTTGCCTAATATATAAATTCACATCTCCCACAACAAAATTTTACCCATTAAGTACAATTCACACAATAAAATTTTACCCATTAAGTACAATTCTTATCCCCACAATCACAATTTTTTCTCTAACTTTTTATGAACATATCTATTTTTCATAAACTGATTATCATGTATAAGTAAATCATCAACAATTTCTATAATGTCTTGAGTCCATAAGGGAGGGTTTATCACCTCCCCGATGAGTCCAATGGCAGTAACACCCTGCGGTGGCGATGACTGGTGCCTCGATGCTCCTCAGTAGCTGTTAGCTGTATCGAGTTCATTCAGATTTATGCTCGAGAGAATGTTAATTTTAGAGGATCATCGTTGGTAGAGACCTTCCACTTTCCAGAGCTCACCGGACCTTTGACCCTGCTGATGTGGGTCCACCCTCTTTCAGCAGTACGAATTGCCGAATCTGTGGTGAGCAATACAAGAAAAGGGCCTTCCCATTTAGGGGTTAATGTTGATTCTTTCCATACCTTGATTAACACATTATCTCCCGGTTGAAGGTTATGGGTAGCCAGATCCAAAGGTGGTCTCTGGGCTACCATCCCCTTCTTCCTTAATTCCTGCCTCCTTTTCATGAGAGTTATTATAAATTCCTCTAAAACTTTATCCTTGACCTTTGGGTGGTCTAAAGGGATTTCAAAGTCATATGGCATTCCATACAGCATTTCAAAAGGAGACACCCCAACATCTACTCTTGGTTGAGTTCTAATATATAATAAAGCTAGTGGTAAACACTTTACCCAACTCATTTTGTTTCCATCATTAATTTGGTTAGGTGTTTCTTGATTTCTCCATTCATACGTTCAACTTTACCAGAGCTTTGGGGATGCCAGGGGGTGTGATATTCCCACTTAATTCCTAAGGCTTCCATTACTTCTCTGATAACTTTAGAGGTAAAGTGGGATCCTCTATCAGAATCTATGGTTACAACCAATCCATAACGGGGAATGATTTCCTCTAACAATATTTTTACTACTGTCCTAGCATTTGCCCTGGCTACTGGAAATGCTTCCACAAAGTGGGTTAAATGGTCTACCAATACCAGTAAATGTTGGTATCTTCCTACCTTAGGTAGGTCAGTAAAATCAGCTTGTATCCTTTCAAAGGGCCTTTTTGCTAATTTTCTTCCACCAGATACTCGTTCTCTCAATTGCCTCTTATTAACTCGCTGACAGGTTAGACATCCTTCTATCATTTTCTTTACTATTCCATATATTCCTATACAGGCATATTTAGACTCAAATTGGTCCATCAAAGCCTGTACTCCCCAGTGGGTTTGACTATGTAATTTTCCTATTATGCCCCTTGCTAATCCTTTTATATGTACTACTGCTATTTGCTTTGGTTCCCTCAAGGCTGACAATATTTCTTTTATGAGTGCCTCATGTATCAACCCTTTTCCTTGGCTGTTTAGAAGCCCTCTTTCCTCCCAGATTTTCCCAAAGGTATGCACTATCCCATATGCATACTTAGAATCAGTATAGATTGTTCCTACCTTATCTTTTAGCAACAATAACGCCCTTAATAGAGCATACAATTCGCATGCCTGGGCTGACCATTGCTTACTCAGAGGTGCAGATTCCATCACCTGGGAGGTTTTTCCATTTATGATTGCATAGCCTGACTTGCGCTTTCCTTCTATTACTCTAGAAGATCCATCTATATGTAGTTTTTCCCCTTCAGGCAACTCTTCTTCCTCCAAATCCTCCCTTACCTTAGCCTGTCTTCTACCAGACGAATACAATCATGAGTAAGATTTAAATCAGGCTCCCCATACAGAAATTGAGCAGGATTCAATGCCCCTGTGGTTTGCAATGTTAGTTTAGGAGAGTGTATTAAAATTCTCTCATACTTCAAGAGTCTACTATCTGTTAGCCATTGATCAGCCTTCTGGTTTAATATTCCCCTAAGATCATGGGGGGTATATACTATTAGTTCTCCCCCTAAAGTGACCTTTTTGGCCTCTGCTATTAATAATGCTGTGGATACCACAGCTTGCAAACAGGTAGGCCATCCTCTACTAACAGGATCTAATAGTTTTGAGTAGTAGCCCACAGGTTTTTTATGTCCCGCCCAATCTTGGGTTAAAACTCCATAAGCAGTTCCTTCATCAGGGTTAACATACAAAAAGAATGGTTTCTTTACATCTGGCAAATTCAGTACCGGGGCTTCGGTAAGGTCAGATTTAAGGGGTTTTAGCCTGTTATCATCCTCCAGACTCCACTTTAATAATCCATCTTTTGTTAGTTTTTCATACAAAAATGTTACCTTTTTACTGTAGTTTTCAATCCACTGCCTGCAGTACCCCAGTAAGCCCAAAAGCTGCCGAATCTGTCTCTTAGTTCTCGGGGGTGGCAAGTCCAATATCCCTTGCACCCGTTGAGGGTCTAATAAGTTTTCCCCCTTGTCTAGCCAATGACCCAAATATTTAACCTTTTCCTCGGTAAACTAATTCAGACTTTGAGACTTTCAATCCCTTAAGGCTAAGAAAATTTAGCAATTTAATACTGGCTTTTCTTACTTTTTCTTGTTCTTTTCTTGCTATCAATAAATCACCTACATACTGCAAAAGAGTTGTTTCAGGGTCCACCTCAAAGTCCTGCAACATTTGTTCCAGGGCTTGCTCAAAAAGGTTCGGAGATTCCTTAATTGTTGTGTTCTCCGGGCATCCACGTTTTCCCATTCAAATGCAAAACAGTCTCTACTTTCTTGTTTTAAGGGGCAAGCCCAAAAGGCGTCCTTCAGGTCAATTACACTGTACCAAGTATATTCTGGAGATAGCTTGCTTAGCAAGGTATAAGGATTCGCCACCACTGGAAAACGGGTGAGGGTTCTTTGATTTACGGCCCTCAAATCTTGCACTAATCGATAGGTTCCATCTGACCTTTTAACAGGTAGTATAGGAGTATTATGAGGGGACAGGCAGGGTTCTAATAGTCATTGTGCTAACAATCTGTCAATTACAGATTGTAATCCCCTCTTTGCCTCTTGCGAAATGGGATATTGTCATATCCGTATTGGTTCAGAGGGATTCTTAATTGTGATTTCAAATGGTTCAATGTCAAATTTTCCTACATACCTCAGGATTTTTTTTTTTCTTTTTCATCTTCTACTGTTAAGGCATATAATTTAATCTTTATGCCTTGTTTATCACTTTCCAAATTGATCCCTAATTCTACCATCAAATCTCGTCCTAATAGGTTGTATTCAGCTTCTGGGACCAGCAAAAAGCTTCCTAAAGAAAATTTAGTAGGGGACTCAATTTCTACTTCTTTAATAAGGATACCTTAAATGGTTCTCCTTTTGCTCCAATTACCCCTATTTTCTCCATTGATTCCTTACACGTCGGGATGTTTTGTATGGTGGACCTTTCTGCTCCTGAATCCACCAAAAAGGTAAATTCTTGTCGCTGGGGACCCAATTTTAATGTTATCAAGGGCTCTTGAATGTTGTGAGTCCCCAGCAGGTAGAGCCCCTGACCTCCCTAATCCTCCTGAAACATTTTCTCTTCTTGTATTCTTTTGCGACAGTTGCGCTTCAGATGGCCCTTTCCCTGACAATAATAGCACACTACCTCTTTTCTGGCCTCTGTGTCCCTTGGAGGGATTTGGCCATTTCTCCTCTTCTACAATAAACAAAATTCTTAGAATAGCCTGTAGTTCATCCCAGGTATAGATAGAGGGTCCTAGGAACTGATCAAGCCTCTCGGCTACTCCCAAAGGAAATCTCTACCATCCCCTGAGCTTAAAGGAACAGACACAAATCCTACACCTAATTGAGGCCCGCCCATGGCAAGCTCCCTAAGGGATATTGCAACACCTCCTCCCTTTTAGTCTGGCTTCTAGTCACGGGTCGGCGGATATTCACTTCATCTGGGCCAGGCAAGTCCTCAGGGGGTATCTCAGGAGCCCCTTTGGAGGAGCTGTTGGTGGCTCCTGTCCCTGGGGTCCCACATATGGAGGAGGAGAAACATCACCATACTCAATTTCCTCCTTTTTCTTTTTGTCAGTGTCCTTTTTCTCCTCTTTTATGGTAAATGCCTTAAATAGCTGTTGGTCAGTTAACCATAAATACGCATATTCACTTTCCTCTTTATTAAAAGGCATCTTGTCATTAACATAAATATCAAGGTTTGACATACCCAATCTTCAAAAGTGCCAAATACTGGCCAATAAGTCCCCTGCCTAATCTCTTTTCCTCCCCAAACCTCTATACAATAGTGTATCATCTTTTCTTTAGGTTTTCCCCTTCGGGAGGGGGGGATCCGTCCAATTTCTAATCATAATTCCTAAAGGGCTATCACGGGGGTATCAGGGAGCTTGACACGTTTCTTGTTTTTGTCTGTCGTACTAGCAGACTTTAAAGTACTCTGCCCCATTTCATCTGGAGTGCTCCGTCACACACACACACACACGCTCCCCTTGTTGGCGACTCAAACTCTCGCGAGTAATGAGAACTGCGCTACTGAAGGGTCCGCACTCGCTTCGTCCTTAATTGGACGTCTCTTACATCAGCACTTCCAGGAATCCACAAACCCCAACCAAGCAGTACCCGCAGCAAACCGCAATATACTCACGTACTCCTGACCATAGGAGTCTTTGCCTGGTCTTCGTGCACAAATTTTACGGGGTCCTTCCTTTTACTTATTTTACCCTTGTTCGGATATCCCGTAGTCTGAGTCAGAGAGTAGAACCCAGGGACCGTTGTAAAACGGAGGCGCCTTTCCCTGAGTTATAGTTCTGACCCAGAGTACCGGGATCCGAGTCACGGCACCAAATTTGTTAAAAACACTCTCCACGCCAATCGAGAGTTTAAGTATAAGAAATTTTATTGCGGGTAAAATAAGCAAAAGCAGCGCGCTGGGTGGCTGGGGGCCTCCTGCTCCACAACAGCACACATCGAATAAGGATCCACTCTCTTCTTTTAAGGTGGAGGTATGTCGCAACTGTGACAGCCAATTCCTCATGCATAGAATGCACCCTTCTGGCTGTGCCAGTGTGAGTTCCTGATAGGGATCAACATCCTGGTCTGGAGTCTCTTGTGAGGATGTTGATAGTCTTCCTTATCTTTAACCTGGTTTCTGGCAGGCTCAGTGGGTGTCGATCCAGCTGCCCAACTTCTGTAGATTTCTGCCTAACAAGCTTAAAACTAAGTACATACTGCTCAAAACAGGATGTTACATGGTCTTATCATTGAATGGCATTGTCTGACTTGATCATGACTCCAGCATTGATCATTTATATGGTTAACAAATAATTCATCCCTTTATTTATTACATTGGTGAGCTCCGCTGTGCCCTCGGCGGTGGTTCGTCTGTGCCCGCCGCGGCGGCAGTGCTGTGGAGTTCGGCGTGCGCAGGGAGACTCCAGTTTGTTCCTCTGGGTTCCGAGTGCTGATCGTCCTAGACTGCTGCTCTGCTGTGTGTTAGCCTTCCCCCGTGTGCACTTAACCTGCCATCCCCCCGGGCAAACGAGCCTGGGTAAACCGCCGCGGGGAAACAAGTTTTGATACTTAATAAACAATATTCATATTTTGTGTCATATTTCCAGCCAATAAAGTCATAAACTACAACACTGGGGTAATACTTATAGATCCTTGAGGCTAGACTTGGCCAATGGGCACTCTTGTAAAGAAGTGGCTTCAGCCTATAGGAAGCATGAAGCTAGAATTATGTCATGCTTGGTATTAGCAGGAGCATCCCATGTGCTGGGTGCATGCAGTGATCCGTGCCGGCCTGGCTACTGCCTTGGCCTTTCTTTCCCTCATGAAGGAGGGGGAACTTGTCCACGTGCTGGGACAAGATTCAATATTTGGGCATAATGTTCCTTCACCACACCCTCCTCTTCTGACTCTCCTGTCTCTCCTAAGCAGCTTGTAGCCCCCCAGTGCAGTGCTCCAGTCATGTGAGTCATCCCAGCACATTTCTCTAATAGCAATTACATCAGAGTCCTCCTGGTGGACCAAGACTTCCAGCTCCTCTTCTTTGTTACCCATACTGCGTGCTTTGGTGCACCTGCACTCCAGCTGGGCTGCTGGTTTCTCAACTACCTCTACTTTATGTACCTCTCTCTCCTCACCAGACTGGTTCCATCCCTTCCCCCTTCAAACCCAGTGAGTCCTGCCAACTCTTGTGCAGAGTCCTTTTGCCCTTTCTAGATAGATTCAGCCCATCTAGGTCCAGCAGGTCAGATGCAGTAAAAGTTGCCCCTTGATCAAAACCCCAAAATTCTGCTGCTGGCACCATCCCCTGAGCCAACTGTTGATGGTGTGGGTCCCCCTGTTCCTCTCAGTGTACACCCCTGCCACTGAGGGAAGTGAGCAGAGCACCACTTGAGCTCCTGCCCCACTAATCAATTGTCCAAGGGCCTTGAATTCCTTTTTGATTGTCCCGGTGCCCTCCTTATCAAGCTCATCACTGCCAGCTTGGATCATCCACAATGGGTAATAGTCAGAGGCCTGGATTAGCTTGGGTAGTCTCCTGGTGATATCCCTTACCCAGGCCCCAGATAGGCAGCACACTTCCCTATGGGATGGGCCAGGATAACATATGGGTCCCTCTGTTCCCCTCAGGAGAGAGTCTCCAACAACTGTAACCCTCCTCTTTTTCTTTATGGCACTAGTCCTGATGCAGGCTGGGGACGGATTTGCTTTAGGCATCCGCTTAGAAGGTTTCTCTTCTGCCTTCTCATACACATTGCCCTCAACCTGCAGGGCCTCATACTTCTTGTGCAAGGGCAACAGGGGAGGGGAAGAGGGCTGGGATGGAATCCCCATGCCTCTCCTAACAGGGACCTGTATCCATCCCCCCTGCTTCACCTCCCTTGACTAGGGAGGTCTGTAGAGCCTGCTCCTGCATGTCTAAGTCCCTTTCACATTCCCTTATAGTCCTGAGTCTTACCACTTCTTCCTCTAGCTCAGCCACCAGCTTAAGCAGATAATTCTCCTGGTCACACCTGACACAGGTGTTGTGTCCATCACCCTCCACTGCAGGTGCCAGGCTCCAGCACTCCAGCCTGGACACCTGCATGCTTGCACATGGGCTGTGTGTAGGTACCCAGTGTTTTTCTGGTAGCCTTTGGCCAAGTTGTAACCATGGCTGGATCTCTTCAGAAAAAGGAAAATAAGATTGGGGTTGAGGGGTTTTGGTTTTGTTTTGCTGTTCTTTGATCTTTAGTACCAGACTGGAAGTATTTAAGGCCTGGACAGGGCCTTGAGCAGCCTGGACTAGTGGGAGGTGTCCATGCTCATGACAAGTGGTTGGAACTGGTTGATCTTTAAGGTCTCTTCCAACCCAACCCATTCCATGATTCTATGATTCCAATACCTACTGCAGGTAGAGTCACAGATCCAACTTCCGTGGGCAGAAGACAAGGGAACAAATCTCATTTAGTTACTGGCACTTTGCTGTCCTGGGAGTGGTACAAACCCTCCTGCAGAGAAGGTAGCAGTGTGACTTCCTGCTGGCATTCTGTTTTCCTCCTGGATTTTCATTGCCTGGTAAGGCAAGGTGCAGGCTACCAGGATCAGCCTGTGGGCAGAGAAGTCACACGTTCAAGCACCTTGAGTTCTCCTCTTGCAGGATGGAAAAAGGCAGACTATCCACCTGAGGTACCTCTGGTACCTTGTTGCCATAGTGACTTGAAAACTTTGTAGTCATCAAGAGCTTTCACAGCATCCTCTGGGCATCACCCAGTCCAATCTCCCTGCCAGAGCAGGGCACCCACAGCAGCTTGCCCAGGAGCACAATGCCCAGGCGGGGTTGGAAGCTCTCCACACCAGGAGACTCCACAACCTCTCTGGGCAGCCTGCTCCAGGCCTCCAGCAGCCCTCACAACAAACAACTTGCTCCTCCTGCTCAGATCCAACCTCCTGGCTGCCAGGCTGTGCCCACTGCCCCTTGTGCTGGCCCTGGGCACCACTCAGCAGAGCCTGGCCCCAGCCTCTTGCCCCCCACAGCTCCTTGAGCTCTTGCTGAGCATTGCTCAGCTGCCCTCTGGGGCTGCTCTCCTGCAGGCTCTCAGCCCCAGGGCTCTCAGCCTTTGCTGCTCCCAGAGCTGCTCCAGGCCCCTCAGCAGCTCTGCAGCCTGCCCTGGGCTCTCTCCAGCAGTTCCCTGTCCCTCTGGAACTGGGGAGCCCAGCACTGGACCCAGGACTCCTGATGTGTCCTCATGAGGGAAGAGCAGAGGAGAACAACCTTCCCTGGCCTGCTGGCCACACTCTTCTTCATGCATCCAGGAGACCATCGGCCTTCTTGGCCACAAGAGCACATTGATGGCCTGTGTTGTCCTCCAGCACTCTCTGGTGCACTCTTCCCCCCCAGCCATTAGCTGTTGATGAGTGTACAAGAGTCAATACAATACAATACAATACAATACAATACAATGCACCAGGTTGGAAGAGACCTTCAAGATCATCGCGTCCAACCCATCAACCAATCCAACCCACCTAAATACAATACAATACAATACAACACAATACAATACAGTACAATACAACCCACCTAAACAACTGAAAAACTAAACCCTGGCACCAAGCACCCCATCAAGCCTCTTCTGAACACCTCCAATGAAGGTGACTCCACTACTTCCACAGGCAGCTGATTCCAGTGGGCAATCACTCTCTCTGTATAGAACTTCTTCCTAACAGCCAGTCTAAACCTGCCCTGGCGCAACCTGAGACTGTGTCCTCTTGTTCTGGTACTGGCTGCCTGGGAGAAGAGACCAACCTCTGCCTGGCTACAACCTCCCTTCAGGTAGTTGTAGAGAGCAAAAAGGTCACCCCTGAGTCTCCTCCTCTCCAGGCTAAGCAACCCCAGCTCCCTCAGCCTCTCCTCACAGGGCTGTGTTCCAAACCCCTCACCAACCTTGTTGCCCTTCTCTGGAAACGCTCCAGCAAGACAACCTCCTTCCTAACCTGAGGGGCCCAGAACTGGACACAGGACTCAAGGTGTGGCCTAACCAGTGCAGTGTACAGGGGCAGAATGACCTCCCTGCTCCTGCTGGCCACACTGTTTCTGATGCAGGCCAGGATGCCATTGGCCTTCTTGGCTGCCTGGGCACACTGCAGGCTCATGTTCAGCCTCCCATCAACCAGCACCCCCAGGTCCCTCTCTGCCTGGCTGCTCTCCAGCCACTCTGACCCCAGCCTGTAGCACTGCCTGGGGTTGCTGTGGCCAATGTGCAGAACCCGGCACTTGGATGTGCTCAATCTCCTGCCCTTGGCCTCTGCCCATCTGTCCAGCCTGTTGAGGTCCCTCTGCAGAGCCTCTCTGCCCTCCAGCAGATCAACTCCTGCCCCCAGCTTGGTGTCATCTGCAAATTTACTGCTGATGGACTCGATGCCCTCATCCAGATCATCAATAAAGATGTTGAAGAGCATGGGGCCCAGCACTGAGCCCTGGGGCACACCACTAGTGACAGGCCGCCAGCTGGCTGTGGCACCATTCACCACCACTCTCTGGGCTCGGCCCTCCAGCCAGTTCCTAACCCAACGCAGTGTGCTCCCATCCAAGCCATGGGCTGCCAGCTTGGCCAGGAGTTTGCTGTGGGGGACGGTGTCAAAGGCCTTGCTGAGGTCCAGGTAGACCACATCCACAGGCCTCCCCACATCCACCAGGCAGTCACCTGATCATAGAAGGAGATCAGGTTGGTCAGGCAGGACCTGCCCTTCCTAAAGCCATGCTGGCTGAGCCCTTGGCCATCCTGTAAGTGCTGTGTGACTGCACTCAGGATGAGCTGTTCCATAACCTTGCCTGGCACTGAGGTCAGGCTCACAGGCCTATAATTCCCTGGCTCGTCCAACTGGCCCTTCTTGTGGATGGGCACCACGTTGGCAGCTTCCAGTCTTCTGGGACCTCTCCAGTGAGCCAGGACTGCTGAAAAATGATGGAGAGCGGCTTGGCCAGCTCATCTGCCAGCTCTCTCAGCACCCTAGGATGGATCCCATCCGGTCCCATGGCCTTGTGGGGGTCCAAGCGGCTCAGAAGATCACTAACTACCTCCTGGAGCAGCAGGAAACCATGCAGCTCCCTGGCTCCTTCTGCCAGCTCTGCAGGCCAGCTGTCTGGAAAATGTTCTGCCCTGCTAGTATAAATTGAGGCAAAGAAGGTGTTAAGTCCCTCTGCCTTTTCCTCATCCTTTGTTACAACGTTCCCCTCCGTGTCAACCAAGGAGTGGAGGTTGTCCTTGCCCTTCCTCTTGCTATTGATGTATTTATAGAAGGACTTTTTGTTGTCCTTCACAGCAGAGGCCAGTCTAAGTTCTAAATGGGCTTTTGCCTCCCTAATTTTCTTCCTGCATGTCCTAGCAACATCCCTAAACATTCCATGGGTTGCCTCCCCTTTCTTCCAGAGATGGTACACCCTCTTTTTTTCCCTTAGTTCTTTTAAGAGTTCATTGACCAACCAGGCTGGCCGTCTGCCCCAGGGCTCATCCTCCGGCACACTGGCACAGCCTGTTCCTGAACCCTCAAGAGTTCTTCCTTGAAGCAGCTCCAGCTCTCCTGGACCCCTTTATTTTTAAGGGCTGTATCCAGGGAACCTTCTGAGTTAGTTCCTTGAGTAGCCTGAAGTCTGCCCTCCTGAAGTCCAGAGTGGAGGTCTTCTTGCTACCCGTCTTGGCTTGGCTGAATACCAAGTCAGTTCCTTGAGCAGGAGCAGACAGAGTGGCTGGCCCCCAGTTCATTCACAGGTGCACCAAGGTCACCATTTGGCTTTTCTGAAGCTCTGAGGATGCTGATCAGGAATGCTAAGTCTGCCTTCCCCTCCATGAAGCATTGGCTGTCTGATCGCTGGCACGCCGCAGAGCTTTGTGGGCAGGGATTTCTGCTGCTGCTGCAAACTGCAGCAGGATAAACAAAGGCATTTTTCATCCAGCTCAGGAGTGCTGAGAGCAGCTTCTGCCTTCAGCTGCAACTGAGATTTGCCTTGTGCTTCATAGAGCCACAGAATGGGTTGGGTTGGAAGGGACCACAAAGATCATCCAGCCCCAACTCCCTGCCATGGGCAGGGACACCTCCCCCCAGCACAGGCTGCTCAAGGCCTCATCCAGCCTGGCCTGGAACACCTCCAGGCAGGGCACAGCCACAGCCTCCCTGGGCAGCCTGTGCCAGGCTCTCCCCACCCTCACTGACAACAATTTCTTCCTCCTCTCCAGTCTCAGTCTCCCCTCCTCAAGGTGATAAAACCTTGGACATCTACAGCTCCAGTTTCTTTGGGAAAGGCATTGAAAACTTTCCTCAGGTTATGCCTCCTGGAACAACTGAATTCCCAAATGTAATGAGAAGCTCAAAGGTGCTGTGGTCCTGAGGCCAGGGTGATCCAAGCCATCCCCTTCTGCCAATGTTCCAGGCAGCTGCACCTTCAAACCCTCCCAGTTACAAACCAGGAGCCAGAGGTATTTCAGTGCTGGTGCAGACAGGATTTGACAGCCCTTAATCAAATCACTGCTGCCTCTGGCAAGAGCAACACAGACACCTTACATGATGGGGAACAAGGAATGGTCCTAACAGGGGACAGCCTGCTGAGGAGGAAAGCACAGAGCAGAGCAGCTTCCATGGGACAGTCAGAGACACTGAGTCAGAGAATCCCAGCCTGGGTTGGGTGGGAAGGGACCTCCAAAGCTCCTCCAGTCCATCCCAGGGACAGCCCCAACCACAGCAGGCTGCTCCCAGCCCCAAACAACCTGCCCTGCACTGCTGCCAGCCATGGGGCAGCTCCCAGCTCTCTGGGCAGCCTGGGCCAGGCTCTCCCCACCCTCAGCACCAAACCTTTCTCCTTTCTCTCCACTCTCAGTCTCTCTCTGAGTTCCAAACCATTCCCCCTTGTGCTGGCACCACAGGTCCTGCTCCAAAGTCTGTGCCCAGCTCTCTGCTCAGCCCTTGGAGCACTGCAAGGCCACCAGAAGGTCTGCCTGGAGCCTTCTCCTCTGCAGGCTGCCCAAGGCCAACTCTCTCAGCCTGGCTCCCAGCAGAGGGCTTCCAGCCCTGCCAGCACTGCTGTGGCCTCCTCTGGCCCTGCTGCAGCAGGTCCCTGTCTGTGCTGAGGGCTCCAGAGCTGCCCCAGCACTGCAGGGCTGTGAGCAGAGCACAGCAGAGGGGCAGAATCCCCTTCCAGAGCTGCTGCACACAAACATAGAATCATAGAATTGTTTTGGTTGGAGAAGACCTTTAAGATCTTGATGAAGAAATTTCTTCTGTTTCTCACCTCAGGCAAGGGGGTCTCACAGGGGGTCTCACCACAGTCATTTGCACAAGGATTCAGATTTCATATCGAGGTGACCAGCATTTTTTGTCTCTTTTGAGAACCTCATGACATTCAGTAAGGTCTAGTGCAAGGTCCTACACTTGGGTCAGGGCAATCCTCAGTATCAGGCTAGGCTGAGTGATTGAGAGCAGCCCTGCAGAGAAGGCCTTGGGGGTGCTGGTGGGGGAGGAGCTGGGCAGGAGCCAGCAATGGGCACTGGCAGCACAGGAGGCCAAGGGCAGCCTGGGCTGCATCCAAAGCAGTGTGGCCAGAGCTGGAGAGAGGATCCTGCCCTCTGCTCTGCTCTGGGGAGACCTCCCCTGCAGGGATGGGGCCAGCTCTGGGGTACCCAGCACAATGGAGACATGGAGCTGCTGGAGAGGGTCCAGAGGAGGCCATGAAGATGACCAGAGGGCTGAAGAACCTCTGCTATGGGGACAGGCTGAGAGAGTTGGGGCTGTTCAGCCTGGAGAAGGGACAAGGTCCTGGGAGACCTCAGAGCAGCCTTCCAGGACCTGAAGGGCTCCAGGAGAGCTGGGGAGGGACTTTGGGCAAGGGCTGGGAGTGCCAGGATGAGGAACAATGGCTTTGAGCTGGGAGAGGGGAGATTGAGACTGGAGATGAGGAAGAAATTATTGGCAGTGAGGGTGGGGAGAGCCTGGCACAGGCTGCCCAGGGAGGCTGTGGCTGTGCCCTGCCTGGGGGTGTTCCAGGCCAGGCTGGATGAGGCCTTGAGCAGCCTGTGCTGGTGGGAGGTGTCCCTGCCCAGTCTCAGAGGTCAGGGTGGCTCAACTTGGTCCCTATTGGACCTCCACACCCAGAATCACACAGTCTGGTGGAGTTTGGAAAGGACCTCTGGGGATCTTTTAGTGCTACCCAGAACAGTTTGACCAGGATTGCAATGTCCTGCTGGGACAGCAGCCAGGGAAGAAGAGGCTTGGCCCTGGGGATCCCTCAGCTTGCTCCTGAGGATGCCATCCATGGGCTGCACTCCCTTGGTGGGCAGCTGAGGGTGCCCTGTGCTGTCTGCTCCTCCCCACAGGAGCCCCCTCTGCCTGCCTGCCCCCAAGGTGTGGCACAAGCTGTGGCAGTGCCCTTGCTGTGGCCAGGAGCAAGTGCAAGGCAGAGGCTCTCTGCGGCCCAGCCCTTGGCAGGAGCTGTCCCCATCAGCTGCTCCCTGCTAGCAGCAGCCCCTGGCTGTGCCAAGCTGCCCTGAAGTGCAGAAAGTGCCTCAGTGAGCAGAGCCTGAGCTGGGCAGGGACAGCTCTGAGCAGGAGGGGCTCTGCTCTGGCTCACAGCAGGACAACTTGTAGACATCCATTACCTTCTTCAGTCATTTCTGTTAGCAAATGTTCTCTCAAAACTGCTTTTAGACCAAGTTTGGAGCAGGACAAGTGCCAGCAGCTCTCAGAGGGAGGATGGGAGATCACCTTGGCCAGGGTTCCAGGGAAAAAATAAGTTTTGCATTTTGGATTTCCAGTCTTGTGGAGCAGCCTCAGCTCCTGCTGCAGATGACTGATGTGCAGCTTCCCAGGCCTAAGGAATTTCCTCCAGAACTCATTTGTAAATTGACTAATTAGTTTATGAATAACAATTCGTTAAAAACTGGCTCCCCTGAGAACTGTGACAGGGATCCTGTCACTCATCCTGACTGAGCTTCACACCACCACTGCACAGGCCTGGGACACAGGCATGGGGAATCCTGGCCCCGAGGGGAATTTGAGTGAAGAGTGCTGGCAGGGAAATGCAGTCACTAATGAGTGTCATGATTAATTGCTCTGAAGGTGGCCGGGGAAGGGGCACAGCATTCAGGCAATTGCCGAATCAGCCCTGGCTCCCTTTGTCACCACCTCCCTCCTCAGGTCATTCCCAAGCGGTGCTGGAGCAGGGCTGAACTGTGGGGTGGAGCACAGCGTCTGCCAGGTCACTCCGACCAAGGTCCTCTTCCTCACAAGGTGAGGATGGGACCATGGTCTGAGGGCAGCTGTCACTTCACAGCCTGAAGGCCAGGATGGGAAGGACCTTTCACTGTGCTGGCCTGGGTTTCCTGCCTGAGAGCAGAGGTCATGGTGATCCAAGTCCTCTTAACAACCTGCTCAGACTCTTGCTGTGGCCATTGCTTGAACAAGCAGTGAAAGTACCAGGGCCAAAATACATTTTAAAGTGACAAAAACGGTGGTATCAAACTGTGAGGAGTGGCTGGCACCCAACCAGACTCTGTTGCCATCCAGTGAGACCTGGACAGGCAGCAGAGCTGGGAAGAGTTGAAGCCATAAAGTTCAATAAGGGCAAGTGTAGTGTCTGCCTCCAGGGTGCAGGAAGAAGAGTAGCCAGCAGATTCTCTTCCTCCTCTGCTTTACCCTTGTGAGGACAGATCAAGAGTCCTGGGACTAGGTCTGGGCTCCCCAGTTCCAGAGGGGCAGGGAGCTGCTGGAGAGAGTCCAGCAATGTGCTCTTGTGGCCAAGAAGGCTGATGGTCTCCTGAATGCATGCAGAAGAGTGTGGCCAGCAGGCCAAGGAAGGTGGTTGTTCTCCTCTGCGCTTCTCTCATGAGGCCACACCTGGAGTCCTGGGTCTAGTTCTGGCTCCCCAGCTCCAGAGGGACAGGGAACTGCTGGAGAGAGCCCAGGGCAGGCTGCAGAGCTGCTGAGGGGCCTGGAGCAGCTCTGGGAGCAGCAAAGGTTGAGAGCCCTGGGGCTGAGAGCCTGCAGCAGAGCAGCCCCAGAGGGCAGCTGAGCAATGCTCAGCAAGAGCTCAAGGAGCTGTGGGGGGCAAGAGGCTGGGGCCAGGCTCTGCTGAGTGGTGCCCAGGGCCAGCACAAGGGGCAGTGGGCACAGCCTGGCAGCCAGGAGGTTGGATCTGAGCAGGAGGAGCAAGCTGTTTGTTGTGAGGGCTGCTGGAGGCCTGGAGCAGGCTGCCCAGAGAGGTTGTGGAGTCTCCTGGTGTGGAGAGCTTCCAACCCCCCGGGCATGGTGCCCCTGGGCAAGCTGCTGTGGGTGCCCTGCTGGAGCAGGGCTTGGGCTGGATGGTTTCCAGAGGTCCCTTCCAACCCCACCCTGCTGGGATGCTTTGTGAAGTGCTCTGAAATTTGCCCCTTCCCTGAAGAAAAGATGCAGCAGGAGGACAAAGTTCTGGAAAGGAGTCCAACATCTCCTTCTGTGTTGATGGTAAATTTAAGTTGCCTAAAAATAGTGTTTTAAAGGAGATGTGCATCCTGCTTTAAAAGAAGCCATACCAATTTTGTTTCCATGTGCCATTTCTCCTCTGCATTTTCTGCTTCAGCAGCTGAAGCAGAATGTTCATTATTTGCCCTAATCTGCATGGAACTGAGTTGTTAATTTCAAAGATGCAGTGTGAGAGATACCAGCACCTTTTGTCTGCTTGTCAGTAGCTGAGATAAACCTAGAGAAGCTCACAGCTGTACTGCTTGTGCTTCTCAGGCTCTCTCTGAATCTGCCTTTATTATTTTAGAAATCATTTCAGGCTGATTCTGCATATCCTCCCCTGCTCAAAAGGGAGATAATTTGGGTTCTTGATTAGTTTTTGTGTACAACATTTTAAATGATTTCAAATAAGTGAGGCAGTTCCCAAAGAAACAAACAGCAACAGTGACAAGATACAAATGGCTGCAGCAGCAGAGGCAGGATTCATCCCTTCTGCATCCCAAAGATGGGAGCTGGTTGCCCTGAGCCCTCACTGCAGTCAGAGAAGAGTCACAGGTCAAACAAGTCCCTATTAAAGGTGTCTGTGGTCAATACCCAGCCCTGGATGATGTGACCCAGAGAGCCTTCTGGGATCATCCAGCTCATCCAACCCTACCATGGCCACTAAACCATGGCCCCAGGAGCCATGGCCTTATCTTTCTGGAGTACCTCCAGGCATGGGGACTCCACCACCTCCCTGGGCAGCCTCTGCCAGGCCCTGACCACTCTGGCACCAAAGACATTTTTCCTCCTCTCCAACCTCAGCCTCCCCTGGCACAATTTCAGGCCAGTTCCTCTCCTATCACCTGAGCCTAGGGAGCAGAGCCCAACCCCCACCTGGCTCCAGCCTCCTCTCAGGGAGCTGTAGAGAGCAAGGAGGTCTCCCTCAGCCTCCTCTTCTCTGGAATAAACACCCCAGGTCCCTCAGCTGTGCCTCAACAGACCCTTCCCCAGCTTAGCCACTCTGCTCTGGACCTACTTCAGTCCTCAATGCAATGAAAGCCCTGAAACTGAACCCAGGATTCAAGGTGTGGCCTCACCAGTGCCAGTAGAGGGGGAGAATAACATCCCCAGACCTGCTGGCTACAATATTCCTGATCCAGGCCAGGATGATGGTGGCCTTCTTTGCTCATCTGAGTACACTGCAAGCCATCAATCATCCTCAGCAAGCTATCAATCACCTCCCTCATCAACTCATTCTCTGCTGACCAGCTCTTCAGCCACTCTGCCTCAAGCCTGCAGTGCTGCATGGGGTCATTGTGGCCAAGAACAGCAATGGACACTTTACCTCATTGAATGCTGACCATCATGATCTTTCTGGTTGTACTTTCAACTCCCCACACTGCAGCACAACCCAAAGCCTTGGGATATGGCTCTGCTCAAGGTGATGATCAGAGGCCTGGATGATCAGAAGATGATCAGAGGGCTGGAGCACCTATGAGCTGAGTTGGGGCTGTGCAGCCTGCAGAAGAGAAGGCTGCAGGGAGACCTCAGAGCTGCCTTCCAGGAGCTGAAGGGCTCCAGGAGAGCTGGGGAGGGACTCTGGACAAGGGCTGGGAGTGCCAGGATGAGGAACAATGGCTTTGAGCTGGGAGAGGGGAGATTGAGAGTGGAGAGGAGGAAGAAATTGTTGTGAGTGAGGGTGGGGAGAGCCTGGCACAGGCTGCCCAGGGAGGCTGTGGCTGTGCCCTGCCTGGAGGGGTTCCAGGCCAGGCTGGATGAGGCCTTGAGCAGCCTGTGCTGGGGGGAGGTGTCCCTGCCCAGGGCAGGGGCTTGGAGCTGGATGAGCTTTAAGGTCCCTTCCAACCCAAACCTTTCCATGAATCTATGACTCTATGACCTGGAGGTCTCCTGTCCCCCACAGGGGTGCAGGACTCAGCCTTTGTTATCAGGACTGTTAATAAAGCTTGGTTTTCTCTTGGTGAACACGGCACAGCTCGGGCAGGGCCGCCGCCGCCGCTCGATACACGGCACAGCTCGGGCAAAGCCGCCGCCACCCAGTACACGGCACGGCTCGGGCAGGGCCGCCGCCGCCGCTCGGTATATGGCGCAGCAGGGACAAGGGCACCACGGCCGCTCGGTACACGGCACGGACAGCGCCGCCGCCGCCACTGGGTATACAGCAGGGCTCCGGCCACCTCAACCGCTGCGGCACAGAATCAAAGTCAGCTCCACCCCTCGGGCACTCAAACAGCTCTTCCAGCCAAAGCCACACTCGCGTTCTCAGAGCCCTTGGGAATGGCTTTCAGCTGGGGTCCCCGTTCGCCCTCTTGGGTTTCGGGAGCTGGCTCGCCCCGCAGCGAGAACCGACCTGACTCTGGCCTGCTCGCCGCTGCCCCTCCCCCGCTGCTTCTACCGCCCGCAGAGGACAAAGTGGGGGGAAGGGCAGGTGCCGCGTTCTCAAGCGGTACCCCGGCGCCGATGGTCAAGAACCACCCCTGCTTAACACAGCAGGAGGGGTTCCGTGCCACCGGCCACGCACCAGGTGTCCCCCTGCAATCCACAAGAGCTCACACAATCGCCCCAGCAACAAAACCTGAGCCCCACCTTCCAAACCCAGCACCCAGATCTGAATGTAAACTCTCCATCTTTTGCAATCCCGTCGGCAGAGTGGCCACAACGACTAACTCCCGGCTGGCTACGCCAAAAGTGAGATGGGTTGAGGCCGACCCCCTCCCAACCGGAGCCATCCTCTGCTACCAAGAATGAGATGGGGTGAGGCAGACCCCTCCCCACCGCAGGCAAAACTGAGACTCAGACAAAGGGATTGCAAAAGGGGTGGAAAGTTTAAAGCGAAAGCGGTGAGTGTGTGCAGAGAGCCAGAAGCAGTGACAAAAGAGATCCCAAAGCAAACCCAGAAACATCCCATCCCCCCTGAGGGTACACCCAAACCCCCCAGGGCTCTGTCTTCCCACCTGCCCCCCTCCACTGCTAGGCTAGTCCCAGCTGGCCAGATCTGAGATTGCCCATTCCCCTGGGCTTGGGCCTCGCTAGGCCCAAAAGGCCAGGAGAAACCTCCCCCCAGTTACTGGGTGGTGGCGAGGGAAGAAAAGAGGCAAGTGCCAGGACCCCCGCTGAGATCTTATGAGGGAGCAGGGTATTATGGGATGAAATACCTGGCTTCCTGTGTCCACCCACTGGGCTGGACTCCTTCAGGACACAGGGAGTGTCCCTCATATGAACGCAGCAGGGGGCACCCAGCCCAAACTGCTACACTCTTTTGTGCTCCCTGCACCATAGCTTTCTAGGACCGGCCAAGAAGTCCCATTGAAATGCCAGCTCGTAGTAATTTCCAGAGCCCAACACAAAACGATGTGCTCAGAAATGAAAGCTGGGCTGAGGTTTATGGCAGCTGCCAGCAGGAAGCGCAGGGAAATGACAACTTTGGGACCTTTCCATTGCCCCCCAAGCCATAGTTATAAACCCAGAAATGTCCTGCCTCATGGAGAAGAAAGGCTGGCAGGTCGTGGTTGAGGAATGAGGAGTTGAAGCACTAAAGCAGTTTTAATTTTGCCTTGCAATCATGATTAGCAATAAGATGTTATTGTCAGAAGCCATCAGGGATCACACACAGCCTGGCTATTAAAGCTTATTTGATCTTTTACTTGTGTGTTTTTTCCCCCCTCCCAAACCTTATATTTAAGCCTTCTGCTCCCATATGAAGGTTTCTTTGACCTGCTTGAACAAGGGCAGGCCAGGCCCTCTTTCTTTGATATCAGCGAGAAACTTCACCCAAAGCTCCATTCACAGTATCACAGTCTCACAGTATCAGCAAGGTTGGAAGCGACCTCAACCTGGCACCACAGACCTCATGACTAGACCATGGCACCAAGTGCCACATCCAATCCCCTCTTGAACACCTCCAGGATGGGGACTCCACCACCTCCCTGGGCAGCACATCCCAATGGCGAATGACTCTCTCAGTGAAGAACTTTCTCCTCACCTCCAGCCTAAACCTGCCCTGGCACAGCTTGAGACTGTGTCCCCTTGTTCTGGTGCTGGTTGCTAGAGAGAAGAGACCAACCCCCACCTGGCTACAACCTCCCTTCAGGGAGCTGTAGAGAGCAAGAAGGTCTCCCCTGAGCCTCCTCTTCTCCAGGCTAAGCAACCCCAGCTCCCTCAGCCTCTCCTCACAGGGCTGTGCTCCAGACCCCTCCCCAGCCTTGTTGCCCTTCTCTGGACACCTTCAAGTCTCTAAATGTCCTTCCTGAACTGAGGGGCCCAGAACTGGACACAGGACTCAAGGTGTGGCCTAACCAGTGCTGAGCACAGGGCACACTGTTGGCTCCTGCTGGCCACACTGTTCCTGATGCAGGCCAGGATGCCATTGGCCTTCTTGGCTGCCTGGGTACACTGCTGGCTCATGTTCAGCCTCCCATCAACCAGCACCCCCAGGTCCCTCTCTGCCTGGCTGCTCTCAGCCACTCTGACCCCAGCCTGGAGCACTGCCTGGGGTTGCTGTGGCCAATGTGCAGCACCTGGCACTTGGATGTGTTCAATCTCCTGCCCTTGGACTCTACCCATCTGTCCAGCCTGGCAAGGTCCCTCTGCAGAGCTCTCCTGCCCTCTAACAGATCAACTCCTGCCCCCCAGCTTGGTGTCAGCTGCAAACTTACTGATGATGGACTCAATGCCCTCATCCAGATCATCAATAAAGATACTGAACAGGCTGGGGCCCAGCACTGAGCCCTGGGGCACACCACTGGTGCCTGGCTGCCAGCTGGCTGTGGCACCATTCACCACCACTCTCTGGGCTCAGCCTCCAGCCAGTTCCTAGCCCAGCTCAGAGTGCTGCTGTCCCAGGCAGGGGCTGACAGCTTGGCCAGGAGCTTGCTGTGGGGGATGGTGTCAAAGGCCTTGCTGAGGTCCAGGCAGACTCCATCCACAGCCTGCCCCACATCCACCAGGAGTCACCTGGGCATGGAAGGAGGTCAGGTTGGTGAGGCAGGGCCTGAGCCCCTGGCCATCCTGTAAGTGCTGTGTGGTCGCACTCCAGATGAGCTGTTCCATACCCTTGCCTGGCACTGAGGTCAGGCTGACAGGCCTGGAATTCCCTGGCTCCTCCAACCTGCCCTGCCTGTGGATGGGCATCACCTTGGCAGCTTCCAGTCATCTGGGACCTCTCCAGTGAGCCAGGGCAGGTGGTGAATGACGGAGTGCAGCTCATCTGCCAGCTCTCTCAGCACCCTAGGATGGATCCCACCTGGTCCCATGGCCTTGTGGGGATCCAAGTGGCTCAGCAGGTCCTTGGCTGCTTCCTTATGGACTTCAGGGAGATTATTCTGCTCCCTGACCCCATCTGCCAGCTCAGGAGGCCACTTGTCCTGAGGTCCTCCTGCCCTACTGCTTAGCCTGGAGAAGAGGAGACTCAGGGGTGACCTTCTTGCTCTCTACAACTCCCTGAAGGGAGATTGTAGCCAGGCAGAGGTTGGTCTCTATTCCCAGGCAGCCAGCACCAGAACAAGAGGACACAGTCTCAGGCTGTGCCAGGGCAGGTTTAGGCTGGAGGTTAGGAAGAAGTTCTACACAGAGAGAGTGATTGCCCATTGGGATGTGCTGCCCAGGGAGGTGGTGGAGTCCCCATCATTGGAGGTGCTCAGGAGGAGACTTGATGGGGAGCTTGGTGCCATGATCCAGTTGTTTGGGTGGGTTGGATTGGTTGATGGGTTGGAAGTGGTGATCTTGAAGGTCTCTTCCAACCTGGATTTATTGTATTTATTATATTTATAAAGAAGGTGTTAAGTGCCTCAGCCTTTTCCTCATCTTTGCTTACGATGTTCCCCTCCAGGCCCAATAAGGAGGGGAGGTTCTTCTTGCCCTCTTGGTAGCATTCGTATGTTTATAAGAATGCTTTTGGTTGCCCTTCACAGCAGTGTTCAGCTTGAGGTCTAACTGGGCTTTGCCTCTCTAATGTTTCTCCTGCATGATCTAACAGCGTCCTTAAGCATAAGGGGGGAGCTGCCTCCCCCCTTCCCAAAGGAGATATTCCTCCTTTTTCTCCCTTAATCCCTCAAGAGCTGCTTGCCCAGCCAGGCCCAGAGCCTTCCCCTCGGCTCACCTCTCTGTTCCTGTGCCTCCAGGAGCTCCTGGTTGAAGCAGGTCCAACCGTCCTGGACCCCTTGGTTCTCAAGGGCTGCTGCCCAGGGACTCTCCAAATGAGTTGCTTAAACAAGCTGCAGTCTGCCCTCTGGAAGTCCAAAGGGAGGGTTCTGTTACTGCTCCTCCTGGTTTCCCTGCATACTGAAAGCTCCACTAGCTCATGGTGGCTGCACCCCAGAGAGCCTCCCACCATCCCATCTCCCACCAGCCCTTCTCTACTTGAGAGCAGCAGGTCAAGCAGGGCCTGGTCCCTGGCAGGCTCACACAGCAGCTGTGGCAAGAAGCTGTACTCCATACACTCTGAACCTTCTGGACTGCCTCCTCTCTGCTGTGCTAAGTTCCCAGCAGATGTCTGGCAGGTTAAAGTCACCGCAAGAACAAGGGCTGACAATCTTGAGACAGCCTCCAGCTGCTTGTAGAATACTTCATCTACCTCTTCACCCTGGCTGGGAGGTCTATAACAGACTCCAACCAGGATGTCAGTTTTGGTAAGCCTCCCTCTGATTTTATCCCACAGGCATTCAGTCCTTTCATCCTCTACCTCAAGGTCTGTGGCATCAAGAGATTCCCTAATGTACAGAGCCACCCCTCCTCCTCTTTCTTGCTCTCCTGTCTCTCCTAAACAGCTTGTAGCCCCTCAGTGCAGTGCTCCAGTCATGTGAGTCATCCCAGCACATTTCTGTAATGGAAACTACATCAGAGCTTTCCTAGGCTGAAAGATAACTGGGGAAGGGTCTGGGGAACAGGGCTGGGGAGGAGCAGCTGAGGGAGCTGGGGGTGTTTAGTGTGGAGAAAAGGAGGCTGAGGGAGACCTCATTGCTCTCTGCAGCTCCCTGAGAGGAGGTTGGAAACAGGTGGGGGTTGAGCTCTTCTCCCTAGGCTCAGGTGAGAGAAGGAGAGGAAATGTCCTGAAATTGTGCCAGGGGAGGCTGAGGTTGGAGAGGAGGAAAAATGTCTTTGGTGCCAGAGTGGTCAGGGCCTGGCAGAGGCTGCCCAGGGAGGTGGTGGAGTCCCCATGGCTGGAGGTGTTGCAGCAAGCTGTGGCCATGGCTCCTGGGGCCAGGGTTTGGTGGCCATGGTGGGGTGGGATGGACTGGATGAGCTCAGAAGGCTTTTGCAACTGAAACAGTTCTATGAAAAGAAACATTTTTCCATCAAAGAAAGAAGAAGCTGCACACAAATTATCCATGGGGGTAGAGTCCTTTTAGTTGGGTGTCCTTTTCTTCAGCTTCCTGGCCACAGAGGGTTTCTCAGCTCCCAGATCACTCTCTGTACTGAGAAGCTTGGCCATGAAGCCTGGGTAGAAAGCTTTCCAACAAAAGAATGTGCGCTAGCCAAGCCCTGCAGCAACGCTGCACAGCACAGTTCAGCTGACATCACTTTGATCTCCAGACAGAGACAAGCCTCTTCCTTACCTGCACCATTTTGAGTGTTATTAGACTGCAGGATGAAGACTTGAAGTTGCTCCTAAAACTAGGGCAGAATGAAAGCAGCCTGGCAGCCTTTGCCAGCTCTGAAGCTTTGAGGCTAGCAAGAAGATAAAGTTGACTGCTCATGAGGCAAAGAGCCGGTGGCAGCCATCAAAATCTTTCGAGGTGGAATGGGAAAGATCAGTTCATGCAACCAGAGCAGAGCTGTGTTCTCACCAAGCCATATGGGGCATGCTCTTGGAGGGATGTCTGGCTGTAGAAAGCAGAAGCTGTGGGAACATTCACTGAAAGATCATAGAATCCTAGAATGGGTTGGGTTGGAAGAGACATTAAAGATCATCCATGGGCAGGGACACCTCCCACCAGCACAGCTGCTCAAGGCCTCATCCAGCCTGGCCTGGAGCACCTCCAAGCAAGGGGCAGCCACCGCCTCCCTGGGCAACTTGTTCAGTGTCTCCCCAGTCCCACTGTAATCACTGTCACATCACATAATGCTAAAGAAATCTTGAAGGAAAGGACAAATCCATTGTCAGAATGGCTTTAGAGCCAGAGGTTAACTACAAGACACCAGGCAAGAAAACCTTCCACATGAATCTGTCTTATTGTGGCAAAACCAGGTAAACAGAAACAGCTTTCTCTTCTCCAGCAAAGGGAAAACTGCTCTGGATGGCAACACAAGCAGGTTTCATTTGGAAACATTGACTCCAACTGATTCCCCATATTGGAATTTTGATTAAAATGACAAAGATAAGCCAAGATTTTCATCACAAAAAGATGGTTTTCCATCCCAGCTGTTTGCACACTTAGGTGAAATCATCATACCATCACAGGCTGGTTTGGGTGGGAAGGGACCTCCAAAGTTCCCCTGCAGCCAGCAGGGACAGCCCCAACCACAGCAGGCTGCTCCCAGCCCCAAAAACCTAACAACCTGCCCTGCACTGCTGCCAGCCATGGGGCAGCTCCCAGCTCTCTGGGCAGCCTGGGCCAGGCTCTCCCCACCCTCAGCACCAAACCTTTCTCCCTTCTCTCCACTCCCAAGCTCCCTCTCTGAGTTCCAACCCATTTCCCCTTGTGCTGGCACCATAGGCCCTGCTCCAAAGTCTGTGCCCAGCTCTCTGCTCAGCCCTGGAAGCACGCAAGGCCACCAGAAGGTCTGCCTGGAGCCTTCTGCCCTCCAGGCTGCCCAAGCCCAACTCTCTCAGCCCTATTGCAGTCTTTAGGATTTCTTTAGATATGAACAGGGAAGGAGGCAATGTTGCATCTCCTGTGCATGACCCACCTCATTGCCAAAAACATTATCTTGTGGTGGTCTAGACAAAGCCTGGACCCAGGTGCCATGACCTGCTGGGCTGGGAGAAACATTTGCCCACTTGCCTCTCTTCAGTCCACAAATATGTGGCCACTTTTCATCCCCAGGCTGACTCAGCTTTGAGGACAGAGCTGACTTGTTCACCTGAAACAGTCGTCATGCCCCGAGTCAGCAATGCGCCCTTGTGGCCCAGCAGGCTAAGAGCATCCTGGGAGGCATTAGAAGGGCTGTGGTGAGTAGGTCAGATAAGTTCTCCTGCCCCTCTGCCCTGCCCTGCTGAGGCCACATCTGGAATATTGTGTCTAATCTGAGCCCCTCAGATCCAGAAGGACCTCAGGGAACTGCTTGAGAGAGTCCATCTCAGAGCCCCTAAGCTGCTGCAGGCAGTGGAACATCTCCCTGCCAGGCTAAGGAAGCTGGGGCTAGGAGCTTGGAGCAGAGGAGCCTGAGGGCTGCCCTCAGTGCTGGGGATCAAGATGTGCAGGGCTGGAGCCAGGCTCTGCTCAGGGATGCCCAAGGACAGCACAAGGGACACTGGGGGCAAGCTGGAGCAGAGCAGGTGCCAGGGGAACAGGAGGGAACCCTTGGTCCCTGTGAGGGTGCCGGAGCCTGGAGCAGGCTGCCCAGAGAGGTTGTGGAGTCTCCTCTGGAGAGATTCCAAAGCCACCTGTATGTGTTCTGTGTGCCCTGCCCTGGGTGCCCCTGCTCTGGCAGGGGAGTTGGACTCAATGACCTCTGGAGGTCCTTTCCAACCCCTCCCAGTCCATGATTCTGTGATTCATCACATTCCCTATGAGGTTTGTGCCTAAGTGCCTCATCTTCCAGGAGAAATCCAGCTCTTCTTTTCCTTTCCCCGGACTCCAGCCATCAGCTCTGAGCACAGGATTCATCGTGGGCCTGGGCAGTGTGAAATATGCTAATTGGTTTGTGATTTTCAATTAATTAAAGTGTGATCTGTGGGGAAATTTTACATATTTTTTCAAGAATTTGCTTGCTTGTAATGAGTCCAAAAGCAAAACATCCCAGACTCCTCCAGCTTCCTGGTGAGATAAAATTCACTGCACCTCGGTTAGTTTTGCATGTTTCAATGAGATTGACTTTTCCCCACATCCAGTGCTGGTGACTGTCTGGTCATCAGAACCAAGGATATCTTTGTGCTGTTAATAATCCAGGAGGAACTCTCTGGTGCTGGTAAATCTGTCACCTCCTTTTGTTCTGGGTGGAGTTGAAGTCGTGGGTTACCATTTACATCTGTGCCTTGAGCTCCTCTTGTAGTCATTCATGAAGCATTTCATGGAATCCTAGAATCACAGAGTGGGTTGGGCTGGAAGGGACCTCAAAGCTCACCCAGCTCCAATCCCCTGCCTGGGCAGGGACACCTCCCACCAGCACAGCTGCTCAAGGCCTCATCCAGCCTGGCCTGGAACCCCTCCAGGCAGGGCACAGCCACAGCCTCCCTGGGCAGCCTGTGCCAGGCTCTCCCCACCCTCACTGCCAATAATTTCTTCCTCCTTTCCACTCTCAGTCTCCCCTCTCCCAGCTCAAAGCCATTGTTCCTCATCCTGGCACTCCCAGCCCTTGCCCAAAGTCCCTCCCCAGCTCTCCTGGAGCCCTTCAGGTCCTGGAAGGCTGCTCTGAGGAGCTTTCTCTTCTGCAGGCTGCACAGCCCCAACTCTCCCAGCCTGGCCCCGCAGGTTCTTCAGCCCTCTGAGCATCTTTGTGGCCTCTTCTGGACCCTCTCCAGCAGTTCCAGGTCCTTCTTGTGCTGGGAGTCCCAGAGCTGGACACAGAACTCCAGGTGGGGTCTCAGCAGAGTAGGGCAGGGCAGAGCAGAGCAGAGCAGAGCAGAGAAGCAGAGTCCCCTCACTCACCCTACTGAGGTGTGTCCAGGTTCTCAAACTGATCCCCACAAGTGCAGAACAGTGGTCTGAGAACACTGAGAAGCTCTGTGTCTGGCATTTGCAGAGGGTGAGACACCTGGACAATCCTGCTAAACTCTGGCTGCATTTTGAGACCTCCAGATGACTTCAAATCCCAGTTCCCATGTCTGTTCACAACCAGGGGCTACTTGTAGACATAATTAAAAAGCCAATTCAGTAAGGGTTATGAAGCAAATGTTAACTGACTTTGGACTTCACTTTCCTCTCCTCTGAGGTGGTTTAAATCCAAAGTAGCTTCATTGAAGACACAAAACCTGAAATATAGACAGGAGGCTGGTGGAGGCAGAGGGTATTGAAGCAATGTGAAAGTTTCCTCCAGCATGACAGGGTTGGAAGGGACTTCTGGAGATACACCAGGTCACCAGGGGCACCCACAGCAGCTTGCCCAGGATCACAATGGCCGGGGCGGGGTTGGAGTCTCTCGAGAAAGGAGACTCCACAACCTCTCTGGGCAGCCTGCTCCAGGCCTCCAGCAGCCTCTAACAGGTTTTTCCTTCTATTCAGGCAGAACCTCCTGGGTTCCAATCTGTACTCATTGCCCCTTGTCCTGTCTCTGGCCAGTACTGATGAGAGTCTGGCCCTGTCCTCTTGACCCCTGCCTTTTCACACTGTCTGAAGGACCAGCAGCACAGCAAACACCTCCTTGGCCTGATCCTTAGAATCATAGGTTAATTCAGGTTGGTAAAAACCTTCAAGATCATCAACTTCAACCAAGTCAACCTCAGGAGCTTCAACAAGACCAAGGGCAGGGTCCTGCAGCTGGGTCGAGGCAATCCCAGGCACAAATCCAGGCTGGGCAGGGACTGGCTGGAGAGCAGCCCTGAGGAGAGAGACTTGGGGGTGCTGGGGGAGGAGAAGCTCACCAGGAGCTCTCAGGGGGCACTTGCAGCCCAGAAAGCCAATCAGAGCCTGGGCTGCAGCAGGAGAAGTGTGGCCAGCAGGTCAAGGGAGGGGATTCTCCCCCTCTGCTCAGCTCTGGTGAGAAACCCACCTGGAGTACTGCCTCCAGTTCTGGAGCCCCTATGCCAAGAGGGATCTGGAGGTGCTGGAGCGTGTCCAGAGCAGGGCCACGAGGAGGAGCAGAGGGCTGGAGCACCTCTCCTGTGAGGACAGACTGAAGGAGTTGGGGCTGTTCAGTCTGGAGAAGAGAAGGCTCCCAGGTGACCTCATTGTGGCCTTCCAGTATCTGAAGGGGGCTACAAGAAGGCTGGGGAGGGACTTTTCAGGCTATCAGGTAGTGATAGGACTAGGGGGAATGGAATGAAGCTGGAGGTGGGGAGATTCAGGCTGGAGGTGAGGAGGAAGTTCTTCACCGTGAGGGTGGTGAGGCCCTGGAATGGGTTGTCCAGGGAGGTGGTTGAGGCCCTGTCCCTGGAGGTGTTTAAGCCCAGGCTGGATGAGGCTCTGGCCAGCCTGATCTAGGGTAGAGTGTCCCTGCCCATGGCAGGGGGGTTGGAACTAGCTGATCCTTGTGGTCCCTTCCAACCCTAACTGAAACTATGAAACTATGAAACACCTTCAAGATCATCAAGTGCTGGCCCTACCTGAGTCAGAGGGAATGGTTACCAACAGCTCACACAGTGCTGGATGGAGGACTTCTTGTACACAGCCCCAGCTGAAGCAGGTCAGCACCTTCAGGGAGAAGAGGACTTGCATCTCCAGCCAAACTTTCTGGCTGCCCTTGCCCATCCCCAAGCAGAAAGAAAAAGATTTCTGTGCAGCCCACAATTTTTCTTTAGGCTCTGCCAACCATTTCTGCCATCAAGCTTCATTAACATTTCCCATGCAGCAAGCAGGCAAGTGTGGCACACAGAGAACATGAAAAGCCTCCTGCTTTGCCTTCTCCTGGCACTGTGGAGAAGGCTCCCTGAATGGCCCATTTGGAATACAAATCCTGGCTGCTAATTTTATTTCCTATTAGATGTCCTACAAAGTAAATTTCACAACTCTTGGCACTTCATCAACAAAATTAAAACACTGAAGGAAGGGATTTGCTGATGGAAGATGCTAAAATTGTCTTTCATTAAGCCTGAATAGAACATGCTGAAGCAGAGAGCCTGCACCTCCTGGCAGCATTTCCCTGGCCACACCAATATCGACTCAAATGTCCTGGACTGCCTGAAAATTTTAGTGGGACACAGATTATTGTTGTGGCCATTCCAAAAGTCCCTCCCCAGCTCTCCTGGAGCCCCTTCAGGTACCAGAAGGCTGCTCCAAGGTTTTCCTGGAGCCTTCTCTTCTCCAGGCTGAACAGCCCCAACTCTCCCAGCCTGTCCCCATAGCAGAGGTTCTCCAGATCATCTTGGTGGCCTCCTCTGGACTCTCTCCAACAGTTCCACTTCCTTCTTGTGCTGGGGGCACCCAAAGTGGATGTAGAAGAAGATTCCTGGTCTGTCAGGATCTGCCAGTAGGTGAAAAAGAGAGACCTGTGGGGCACTCCATTACCAAGTCTGTGTACAGCAGGTGCAGGTGAGAGCACCCAGAAGGAGACAGCAGAGAGCCAAAAAGCAGACACAGCCTCAGAGCACTGATATCATAAACCTGAGGCGAAGGATAGGACTGGAGCTAAGTGGTGCCTGGAAGTGTCCCAGGGCTGAAATCAGAGGCATGGCCTCTGTCATGACCTCTCCTGTCCTGATGTCCAAGAACATGGGAGTTTGTGAAGTGGCTGTACCAACTGACATCAGTCACAGGTAGATGTGAGTTGCAGGAGTGATGAAGTCACCACACTGCACAGCTGGGATCTCATCTAACTGCTGACCTCCCCTCCTTCCATGTCCATAGAGGTGTTGCCAGGGCTGGACAAATGGTTTGGAGGAGGCATAAACACAAGTGCTTTGTGCTCAGGGAAGAGTGAGGAGACACTTGATGTTGGGGATCATGTCAAACTGGGGATCTCTGGGGTATCTAAGAGGCTTTGAATGAAAACAGCTAAAGGACCTCAGGTGAGTCTCAGCCACTCCTCAGAGCTGGAACAAGAATGCTGTGAGTATGTCCTGGCCCTTGTAGAGCTCATCCACAGCTCTTAATGTTCACAAAGCTGTTTGCTCAGTTACTGGCTGGGAGAGGCTGTTCTCCATCCTTCCTCCCTCAGAGAGGTCCCACTGCAAAGGGAGTGACACAAAATACATGCATCCTAAAGAGAGAGCACAAGAAGGAGGTTCATGGTTTGCAGCAGAGATGAGAACCCTCTGGAGAAGAACAGGGAGTGTCATGTGGCACTCGGTGTGGAAATGTGACATTATTCCAGGTCAAGGATTTTCCTCTGCTTCATTAGAGAGGAGCTGCAGAGCCAGAAGGGCACACAGCAGATTTAGAAAGTAAAAAATAGTCAAATCCCCATCTTTGGGTTTTATCCAAGCAGCAGTGACAGCCAGCTTGTGACAACTCGCAGTCCTTTCAGGGAGCTGACCGCAGGAGGACGCAGATCCCAGCAGCACCCATGGCCCTCTGGCTTCTTAACACCATTAGCAAATTGCACTGGACACGTCCAGCCCAGCATCTCCAGCCAGGCTGCCGGCAGCGGGCTCCCAGCACGGCCCAACACATCCAGCCAGCATGCATTGTGTGTGCACAGGGATGCATGGTGGCCTGCCCGCCCATGCTGACCCAGGAGCTGCCAGCTGCAAGATCACCCATCCATGGCAGAGCTCCATCACACCAGCTGCTGTCTTGCACAGCCACCCACCCTGTTCAGCTACCTCTGGATGAAAGCAGTAAACCAGTGGCCAGTGGTAAGCACAGCAGAGAGAATCTCTGCCTTGGCCTCTTCAGAATTATCAAATTATGGAATGCTTTTGGTTGGAAGAGACCTTTCAAAGTCATCCAGTCCAACAGCCCTGCATTCAACAGGTACATCTGCAACGGGAGCGGGTTGCTCAGAGCCCCAGACAATCTGTGCTGCAATGGTTCTGGGAACCCAGGCCAAGGCCTGAACACCATCAGTGGAAAAAGATTCTTTTGGGATATAGTCTGAATCACAGAATTCTGGAATGGTTTAGGTTGGAAGGAACCCCAAAGCTTCCCCGTTCCAATGCCCTGCCATGGGCAGGGATGCCTCCCACTGTACCACATTGTTCAGGGCCCCACCCAATCTGGCCTTGACCACTTCCTTGAACAGCTCCCTCTGTTAGTGTTTCTAGGGAAGCAAAAGCTGGACCTACCTATGAGCAGCAGGTACAAGCACTTAGCTGAAGCAGAGTGGTAGACCCCTGGTGTCATCAGCAAGCAGGAGACAGGAGGTGAGGGGCAGAATATACAACGGAGGCCACAACCCTGGAGACTTTCAAGGTCAAACTTGCTGGGGTCCTGAGCAACCTGGTCTGTTTGGAGGTGTCTCTGCTGATGTGTTTGCAGGTCCCTTCCAACCCAATGCAATCTGTGATTCCATGATCAACACTCCAAGAATTTTGCACTGCTCCCTTCACACTGAATGTCTTCCATCACACATGCCCAGAAGTCATGGGGGAAGAGAGAGGCTGGGCAGGAGCCAGCAATGGACACTGGCAGCACAGGAGGCCAAGAGCAGCCTGGGCTGCATCCAAAGCAGTGTGGCCAGAGCTGGAGAGAGGATCCTGCCCCTCTGCTCTGCTCTGGGGAGACCTCACCTGCAGGGATGGGGCCAGCTCTGGAGCCCTCAACACAAGAAGAACCTGGAGCTGCTGGAGAGGGTCCAGAGGAGGCCACAAAGTTGATCAGAGGGCTGCAGAACCTCTGCTATGGGGCCAGGCTGGGAGAGCTGGGGCTGCTCAGCCTGGAGAAGAGAAGGCTCCAGGGAGACCTCAGAGCTGCAGTTCAATGCCTGCAGGGGAGCTGCAGGCAGCTGGGCAGGGACTGTGCAGAAGGGCTGTGGGGATAGGCTCAGGGGCAATGGTTTGGAACTGGAGCAGGACAGAGTCAGGTTGGACATCAGGAGGAAGCTCTGCACAGGGAGGCTGGGAAGACACTGGCACAGGCTGCCCAGGGAGGTGGTTGGGGTTCCATCCCTGGAGACATTCAAGATCAGCCTTGATGTGGCCCTGGGCAGCCTGATCTAGTTGCAGCCTGCTGCTTGCATGGGGAGTGGACAAGATGAGCTTTGAGTGACCCTCCCAACCCGACCCAATCTGTGACTCTGTGAGGGAGGGCTGGAGATGCAGGTGTGGGCTTTGTCCTGGATGCTGGCACAGCCACAAGAGTCTCTCCACTTTGCTACCCCTGTCAGCAGCTCCCTTGCTAAGCAGTCGATTTAAATAAGAACATCGATCTTCTAAATTGTGTGTATCAAACAATCAGTCACTGGGAGGCTGAAAACCTCCCCAAATCTGTAATTATGGTGTCAGAGCTGATTGTGATGAAAGGGGAGCTGTCAGGGAGACATTTGGGAGACAAAGAGAGTGGCACGCAGCAGTTGTCCCCAGAGTGCCATGGCACAGCCTTTGCTGCCATATGGGGCTGTGATTAATCACCCAGCCTGTATGTAAATATTTAGCTGTTTAGGAAGCAACAGGACCCAATTTACCTTTCAGCCCATTTCTCTCCTCCTGATGAAATCCAGAGCAGTACTTTGGGTTATTTCCTTCCCCCCCCTTAAAAAAATAAGAAAAGGATGGGGGGGGCAGCCCAGCTGAGTCATCTCCTGGTGATGATATTAAAGACATTCCTCTCCATGCTCGAGGTAATGCAGGCTGAGAGCTCAGCTGGGCAAGGCAGCACAAACTCTCTTCTTTTCTCGTTACTCTAATGTCCCTCTCCAAACCAGGGACCACTGGCACTTGCTGCCAGTAACCCCTTGTGACTGTGACTGTGACAGTGGCCTGGTGGCCTGCAAGCACAGCTCCTGCTGGTACACAATAGAATCTGAAGCAAAGCTTTTATCAGGAGCCTTGTGGGGTTGTTTTTTTGATGATCCTTAAAGCTGCTGGGAAGAAGAAGCTGCTGGAGAATTGTTGCAGTCCCTGGAGGGGGACAAAGGAGACACGTCTGGCTCTCACAGTAGGCAGGCAGGGTTGGAAGCTCAGCTCTGTGTGCACCTGGAATGGTGAAGAGAGGTGAAAAATAAACCTGAAGAGAGATGAAAAATAAACCTCTGCTGCAATTTCCTTTAAAAAAACACATGGGGCTGTGCAGCCTGGAGAAGAGAAGGCTGCAGGGAGACCTCAGAGCAGCCTTCCAGGACCTGAAGGGCTCCAGGAGAGCTGGGGAGGGACTTTGGGCAAGGGCTGGGAGGGCCAGGATGAGGAACAATGGCTTTGAGCTGGGAGAGGGGAGACTGAGACTGGAGAGGAGGAAGAAATTCCTGGCAGTGAGGGTGGGGAGAGCCTGGCACAGGCTGCTCAGGGAGGCTGTGGCTGTGCCCTGCCTGGAGGTGTTCAGGGTCAGGTTGAATGAAGGCTTGGGCTGGTGGGAGGTGTCCCTGTCCAAGGCAAGGAGTTGGAGCTGGATGAGCTTGAAGGTCCCTTCCAGCCCAACCCACTCTAATTTTTACTACTTTTTTGGCAAGGTACAAATTTTGGACTGTCTTCTTCTTTCCCATGTACCTGCATGTCTTCTCCACCCTCTCTCTGGAGCCCCAGCACCCTCCCTTCCCAAGGCAGTATTAGAAACTCCTCTAGGCTGGTTCTTTTGCTGCCTGAGCCGATGCAGAGGCGCAGGCACAGCCTGCACTGCCAGGCTTCCTCCAGCGCCCGCTCTGGGCACGAGGTCGAGTCTGGGGAGCTTGGAAAATCTCATTTTTCATTATAGTAATTCCAGAGGAAGAGGCTCAATGAAACACAGGTCAATGAGGTGTGTCCTGCATGGCCGCAAACAGCTTGGTCTCAGTGCAAAGGCTGATGAAGCAGCAAGGTGCAGATGACCTCTTGTGTCACAGGAGCCAGCCGAACGATTGCCATGGCCACACCATTAACCCCTCCCAGGCCCCACGTTCACAGAGCTCAGGGTTCAGCCAAGCATTCATAGAATCATACCATGGTAGGAGTTGGAAGGGACCCCTACAGATCCTCTACCCCAACCCTCCTGCTCCAGCAGGGCACCCACAGCAGCTTGCCCAGGGGCACAATGCCCAGGCGGGGTTGGAAGCTCTCCACACCAGGAGACTCCACAACCTCTCTGGGCAGCCTGCTCCAGGCCTCCTGCAGCCTCACAGCAAACAACTTGCTCCTCCTGCTCAGATCCAACCTCCTGGCTGCCAGGCTGTGCCCACTGCCCCTTGTGCTGGCCCTGGGCACCACTCAGCAGAGCCTGGCCCCAGCCTCTTGCCCCCCACAGCTCCTTCAGCTCTTGCTGAGCATTGCTCAGCTGCTCTCTGGGGCTGCTCTCCTGCAGGCTCTCAGCCCCAGGGCTCTCAGCCTTTGCTGCTCCCAGAGCTGCTCCAGGCCCCTCAGCAGCTTTGCAGCCTCCCCTGGAGTCTCTCTAGCAGTTCCCTGTCCCTCTGGAACTGGGGAGCCCAGAACTGGCCCCAGGACTCCTGATGCGGTCTCTCTCGGGCAGAGTAGAGGTGGAGCAGAGCCTCTCTCAACCTGCTGCCCACACAATGTAGATTGGTGATGTTTAGAGCACTCAAACCAGGCTCTAGGCACAGCCATGGAACACTGCAGTTGCCAATAGATCCAGGGCACTCGTGGTGCCTGAAGATCCAGCTGAGCACAACAGGATCATCATGTGCAGGGACTGGAGTCCTGCTGGTCACTCGTGTAGCAGGGGTCAGCTGGGGAGCTGTCTGCAGATCCCAGCATAGGCTGCCTTCTGCACCACCAGCCCTTGGGCCATAATGCCAATTGGTGGCGGAAGGCCTCCCCTCCGCCTGCTGTGGAATGATGCTGAGGCCAAAGCTGGCTGTGCTCCTGCTCTGCTGCCTGCAGTGCTGGCAGTCACTGCACTCTGGTTGGTGAGACTAGGAAGTTCAGGACCTGGCCTTATGGCATGGTCCTGCCAGGCAGGATGCCCAACCACTTCTTAAGGCCTGTAATTGGTGCTGGTAGCTGTTGTTTGGCAGCTCCTCCACAGAGGGCTGGCCTCTGAGCTGCTCTGCAAGTCATCTGCTGAGGTCTCTGCTGAAACACAGGTCAAAAGAGTAGGACTTGTGGTCTGACAGACTCCAGAATCAACAGGATCGTAATCTCTGTACATGGAGGAAGAAGATCAATCACCCTCTACTGCTGCATGGCCAGTGGGCTCTGGATGCGAAGATGGACATAGTGGGCAGCCACAATGAAGCTGAGAATGAGAGAAAACATGGCTTCTACAGGATGAGAAACACTCCATGCAGGTGGGATCTGTCCTAGGAATGGAAAACTCTTCTCAGAGAAGCTTTCACACAAGATCAGAGCAGCAACAGCTGCAAAAAAAAGATACTTTCCAGATCAGCTGAGAGATGCTGAGCTTCATCCACACCTACTGATGCCCAGCCCAAGGATGACACCCCATCCTTTGGGCTCCCCAGTTCCAGAGGGACAGGGAACTGCTGGAGAGAGTCCAGGGCAGGCTGCAAAGCTGCTGAGGGGCCTGGAGCAGCTCTGGGAGGAGCAAAGGCTGAGAGCCCTGGGGCTGAGAGCCTGCAGGAGAGCAGCCCCAGAGGGCAGCTGAGCAATGTTCAGCAAGAGCTAAAGGAGCTGTGGGGAGCAAGAGAAGGGAAGAAGAGGAGATGAGGTTCCAGGGAGACCTCAGAGCAGCCTTCCAGTAGCTGAAGGGGCTCCAGGAGAGCTGGGGAGGGACTCTGGACAAGGGCTGGGAGTGCCAGGGTGAGGGACAATGGCTTTGAGCTGGGAGAGGGGAGACTGAGACTGGAGAGGAGGAAGAAATGAGAGTGAGGGTGGGGAGAGCCTGGCACAGGCTGCCCAGGGAGGCTGTGGCTGTGCCCTGCCTGGAGGGGTTCCAGGCCAGGCTGGATGAGGCCTTGAGCAGGCTGTGCTGGTGGGAGGTGTCCCTGCCCTTGGCAGGGGCTTGGAGCTGGATGATGTTCAAGGTCCCTTCCAACTCAAGGGTGTTCACCTTCTGACCCCAACTTGGCTCCAGCCTCTTTTTTCAGGAAGTTGTAGAGGGAGCAAGCAGCTCTCCCCTGAGCTCCTTCTCTCCACTTCCCTCTGCTGCTCATCACCAGACCTGTTCTTCAGACCCTTAGTCAATGCTTTTAGCTTCCAGGGAGGCCAGGCACCTACTCACACATGACAAGAACCTTTGGCTCCACATTGCTGCATATTCATTGATTAGGGTCAGCCTCCACTTGGCTTTGGGTGGAGTCCATCAGCCTCAGGTTGAAGCTGTCAGAAAGCTGCATTTATTTTTCAGCAGGCTGTGCAATGTTATGATTTGACTCAAGGCCTTGTTCTCGCTGTCACAGGAAAGACAGACAACCTCACACTTGCTGTGACACCTTTATGAGCTAGAGCATCAGTCCCACTGGATGGTGCCTCTGTGGAGTCCACTCTGATTATACCTCTGAGCCAGGTGACAAAGAGCAGGCAGGCCACCAGCACAGGCAATAGACCAGCTGTGGTGAAGGCACATTCTGCCCAGATACTAGATCTGGTCCCAGCATGTGGACAGGTTTCCCCTCCTGCAGGAGGAAGACAAAAGCCAAGGCATTAGCCAGGCCAGCACGCACCCAGCGCATGCAATGCTCGTGCAAACACCAAGTATGGCATAATTCCAGCTTCATGCTTCCTATAGGCTGAAGCCACTTGTCTATGAGAGTGCCCATTGGTCAAACCCAGCCTCGAGGAGCCGTTTTGGCTCGATAGCCGAGCGAAGCCAGCGCCCGGGACCACCGCGCTCGGAATCGATGAGCTTCCTGCTTGGTTTCGCTTTCCTTTCGGGGCTGTGCGGGTCGGGAGAGCTCGGGGGTTAGCAGGCGGGAACGGCGGGATCGTGCTCTCGCAGCCTGCTCGGGAACGGGGGCTCGGGAACGGCGGGAGCGCGCCGCCGTGGTGGCTCGCTAGCCGGCCTGCTGATCGCCAAAAAAACCCAAAACAGTCATTCAAACAGTCAAACAGTCAACCCTGGCTGTCACTCGGACAAAGGGTAGAAAACCAGCATCTACCCAGACCGACTTGCTATATCAGCATGCAGGAGTCCAGGCTGCCAGCTGCAGTGAGTGCTTGAGCCTGGCACTTGGAAGAGAGGGGCAAGGAGAGAACTCCTGTGTCAGGTGTGACCAGGTGAACTTTCTCCTTAGTCTGGTGGCCGAGCTGAAAGATGAAGTGGCCAAGCTGAAGGAGGAGGTTTCCAGGCTTAGGTCAATAAGGGATAGCGAGAAGGAATTAGATATGTGGGAGAAGGCTCTGCAGATCTCCCCTGCTGAGGGAAGGGTCCCTGGAAACGGGAAGGGATGGATACAAGTCCCTGCCAGGGGTGGCAAGGGAAATCCATCCCTGCCCTCCCCTCCTCCTCCGCTGCCCTTGCACAACAAGTACGAGGCCCTGCAGGCCAAGGGCAGTGGGGATGAGAGGGCTGAGGAGCAGCCATCTAGGCAGGAGCCTAAGGCTAAGGCCAAGCAGTCCCCACCAACTATAACGACCAGCTCCACAAAGAGAAGGAGAAGGGTTATAGTTGTTGGGGACTCTCTCCTGGGGGGTACTGAAGGACCCATATGTCGTCCCAACCCATCCCACAGGGAGGCCTGCTCCCTACCTGGGGGATGGGTTAGGGACATCACAAGGAGACTCCCAAAGTTAATCCACCCCTCCGACTATTACCCTCTGCTGGTAATACAAGCTGGGAGTGACAAAATTGACAAGAAGGGCACCAGGATGATCAAAAAGGAGTTCAAGGCCCTTGGACAATTGATTGAAGGGGCAGGAGCTCAAGTGGTGTTCTGCTCGGTTCCCTCGGTGGCAGGGGAGTACGCTGAGAGGAACGGGAGAACCCACACCATCAACAATTGGCTCAGGGGATGGTGCCAGCAGCAGAATTTTGGGTTCTTCGATCACAGGGCAACTTTTACTGCACCCGACCTGCTGGGACCTGATGGGGTGCAGTTATCCAGGAAGGGTAAGAAAGTCCTAGCACTGGAGTTGGCAGGGCTCATTAAGAGGACTTTAAACTAGGTCTGAAGGGGGTGGGTGAGGAAGTCAGTCCCTCTGCAGATGAAGGAGTGGGGCACAGATTAGGGTCAATAGAGAAGTCGAGAGCCCAGCTGCAGTGCTGTACACCAATGCAGGCAGCATGGGCAGTAAGCAGGAGGAGCTGGAAGTCCTGCTCCACCAGGGTGACTATGATACAGTCGCCATCTCAGACACATGGTGGGATGACACACACGATTGGAGTGCTGCAGTGGGGGGTCACAGGCTCTTCAGGAGAGACAGGCGAGGGAGAAGAGGAGGAGGGCTGGCTCTGTATATTAGGGGATCACTCTGCCACAGAACTTGAGGTGGAAATGAAGGGATTGAGAGTCTGTGGGTTAAAATCAGGGGGCAGCCTAACAAATCTGACATCCTGGTTGGAGTCTGTTACAGACCACCCAACCAGGACGAGGAGGCAGATGAATTATTCTATAAGCAACTGGAGGCTGTCTCAAGATCATCAGATCTTGTCCTTGTGGGTGACTTTAACCTGCCAGATATCTGCTGGGAGCTTAACTCAGCAGAGAGGAGGCAGTCCAGGAGATTCCTGGAGCGCATGGAGGACAACTTCCTGATGCAGCTGTTGAGTGAGCCTAGCAGGGGTCAGGCTCTGCTTGACCTGCTGCTCTCCAATAGAGAAGGGCTGGTGGGAGACGTGAGCGTGGGAGGCTGCCTGGGGTGCAGCGACCATGAGATGGTGAAGTGTTCAATATGCAGGGAGCTAGGGAGGAGCACCAGCAGAACCCTCACCTTGGACTGCTGGAGGGTGAACTTCAGCCTGTTTAAGAGACTTATTCACAAAGCTCCCTGGGTGTCAGCCCTCAAGAACCGAGGGGTCCAGGCTGGTTGGACCTGCTTCAAACAGGAGCTCTTGAAGGCACCGGAGCTGGCAGTGCCATGTGCCGAAAGATGAGCCGAGGGGAAGGCTCTGGGCCTGGGTGAGCAAGCAGCTCCTGGAGGGACTAAGGGAAAACAAGAGGCTGTATCACCTCTGGAAGGAGGGGAAGGCTTCTCGAGGGATGTTCAAGAAAGTTGTTAGATTATGTAGGAAAAAAATGAGAGGCAAAGGCCCAGTTGGAACTGAGGCTGAACACCTCTGTGAAGGATAACAAAAAGCATGTTTACAAATATATTAACACTAAAAAGAGGGCAAGAAGAACCTGCACTCCTGATTGGACCTGGAGGGGAACACTGTGACTGAAGATGAGGAAAAGGCTGAGGGCCTGAACACCTTCTTTACCTCAATCTTTAACAGCAAGGCAGGAGGAGTTCAGGACGAGTGGCCTCCTGAGCTGGGTGATGGGGTCAGGGAGCAGTGTAATGCCCTGGAAATCCATGAGGAATTGGTTCGGGACCTGCTGAGCCACTTGGACACTCACAAGGCCATGGGGCCGGATGGGATCCACCCTAGGGTGCTGAGAGAGCTGCAGATGAGCTGCCAAGCCGCTCTCCATCATTTTCCTCCAGTCCTGGCTCACCAGTGAGGTCCCAGATGACTGGAAACTGGCCAATGTGGTCCCCAGCCACAAGAAGGGTTGGATGGAGGAACCTGGAAGCTCCAGGCCTGGCAGCCTGACCTCAGTGCCAGGGAAAATGATGGAGCAGATTATCCTGGCGACAATCACTGCACACCTGCAGGATGGCCAAGGGCTCAGGCCCAGCCAGCATGGATTCAGGAAGGGCAGGTCCTGCCTCTCCAACCTGATCTCCTTCTATGATCAGGTGACTGCCTGCTGGATGTGGGGAGGCTGTGGATGTGGTCTACCTGGACTGCAGCAAGGCCTTTGACACCGTCCCCCAAAGCAAACTGCTGGCTAAGCTGTCAGCCCCTGGGATGTGGTGTCCCCCAGGGATCAGTGCTGGGCCCCATCCTCTTTAATGTCTTCATTGATGATCTGGATGAGGGGATTGAGACAGTCATCAGCAAATTTGCAGATGACACCAAGTTGGGAGCAGATGTTGGTCAGTTAGAGGCCAAAAGGGCTCTGCAGAGGGACCTCGACCGACTGGACAGATGGGCAGAGGCCAACAGGATGGCATTCAACAAGTCCAAGTGCCAGGTGCTGCACTTTGGCCACAGCAACCCCATGCAGAGCTACAGGTTGGGGGCAGAGTGGCTGAGAGCAGCCAGGAAGAGAGGGACCTGGGGGTGCTGATTGACAGCTGCGTGAACATGAGCCAGCAGTGTGCCCAGGTGGCCAAGAAGGCCAACGACATCCTGGCCTGCATTAGGAACAGTGTGGCCAGCAGGAGCAGGGAGGTCATTCTGCCCCTGTACTCTGCATTGGTTAGGCCACACCTTGAGTCCTGTGTCCAGTTCTGGGCCTCTCAGTTTAAGAAGGACATTGAGAGACTTGAAGGTGTCCAGAGAAGGGCAGCAAGGCTGGGGAGAGGCCTTGAGCACAGCCCTGTGAGGAGAGGCTGAGGGAGCTGGGGTTGCTTAGCCTGGAGATGAGGAGGCTCAGGGGAGACCTCATTGCTGTCTACAACTCCCTGAAGGGTGGTTCTAGCCAGGAAGGGGTTGGCCTCTTCTCCCTAGCAACCAGCACCAGAACAAAGGGATACAGTCTCAAGGTGTACCAGGGGAAGTTTAGGCTGGAGGTGACGAGAAAGTTCTTCACTGAGAGTCATTCGCCATTGGGATGTGCTGCCCAGGGAGGTGGTGGACTCGCTGTCCCTGGAGGTGTTCAAGAGGGGATTGGATGTGGCACTTGGTGCCATGGTCTAGTCCTGGGGTCTGTGGTGCCAGGTTGGACTCGATGATCTTCGAGGTCTCTTCCAACCTTGGCAATACTGTGAGACTGTGATAAGTATCACCCCTGTCGGTAATCAAGTTGCCCCCTCTTTCTCTTTGTCTCTGTACTTGTTTGAGAGAACAGCTCTTGAGCCACAGCCTCTGCCATTGAGCTCATTGTTGTTAGCTTCTATCATCCATGCACGCATACTGAAGCCTCTGCATCGTGAGAAGCACTCTGATCGTGGGAACCACCCCAGAGGAAAGACCTTCGCTGAGCCCGAGAAGCCAGCATCGCCACAGCCAGTTGTACCGACCGGGAGATCCTACCGCGCTACCGGAGGACTGGACCAGCCCCCGAGGGCAAGATCTGCCCAGCTATCAGGGAGAAGGGACTTGATAGAGACTAAGGCCGCATATACCTGGCCCCGCCATCGCGGGAGAAGAGCCGCCACGTGTGCCGCTCCAGGCCCTGTAACCGCAGGGAAGACTAAAGCATTGGTCGTGCCTATACCGCACTGAACCCGGGACCATCCCGAGCGTCCTGCTGTTACCGGGAATGGTCTCCCCGCCCTGCCGTGCGAGCCGACTCCCAGGGCCGACCCTACGGGCCGAACCCGACCAGGACCTATCCCTATTGTCTGGAGGGAACCGACCGAGTCCTGAAGGGAACCTGCTTCCGAGCTAAGCCCAGGTTCCAGCATTCCCTCTCCACTGCTGCGGAGAGAGGAGACAGTACCCAACACCACCATCCAACTCGACTAGGAGCCAGTCCAGCGGCAGTAGTCAGCCGGACCCCCACCTTGCTACAAACAACAGCTACAGAGTATCTCCCACGTGCTGTCCATCCACTAGCACTCAGTTCAAAGTATCCGTGTCCAGCAGAGTCATCGCTGATGCACAGAAAGATGTAATATCGCTGTACATAGCCAGAAGCCGCCCGCGTCCCGCCGAGTCGCCATCTAGTGGCCAAGCGGCGGAACTGCACCCTTCATTATATAAAACATAGAAATAGTCTGTAGATTGTTTAAGTTCTAATCATAACACTAAGCCACTTATGGAGTGTATTTCACGAACGTGCACTAGAACGTGTTTATAAGTTGTTGATTCATTGGTTATTAATATTTTTATAATTGATAAATATAATATTTTCATAATTCATAGTTCATATTAATGAGTTTAATAACATCTTCACAACACCAGCCCCAGGGCAATAAAACTGCCTTCACAGAGATTGGAAACTAAAAGGTAAAGAAAAGATAAAACACAGAAACAATCTGCTGTGAAGTACCTGAAACACAAAGCAGAATTGTTTCCTGCAGATCCTGTACCTCACCAGCCAGTTTCTTCCTGAAATACCCAGATGTGGTGTCCCCCGGGGATCAGTGCTGGGCCCCAGGCTCTCCTCACCCTCACTCTCAACAATTTCTTCCTCATCTCCAGTCTCAGTCTCCCCTCTCCCAGCTCAAAGCCATTGATCCTCATCCTGGCACTCCCAGCCCTTGTCCAAAGTCACTCCCCAGCTCTCCTGGAGCCCTTTCAGGCACTATTTTGTCCAGCAAAACCTCCATGGATGAGGGTCTGGAGAAGAGAAGACTCTGGGGACACTATTTTGTGGCTTTCTAATATCTGAAGGGGGCTACAAGAAAGCTGGGAAGGGAGTGATAGGAATAGGGGGGGTGATGCAAAACTAGAAGTGGGAAGATTCAGACTGGATGTTAGGAAGAAGTTCTTCCCCGTGAGGGTGGTGATAGACTGGCACAGGTTGCCCAGGGAGGTGGTGGAAGCCTCATCTCTGGAGGTTTTCAAGGCCAGGCTGGATGTGGCTGTGAGCAACCTGCTGTAGTGTGAGGTGTCCCTGCCCATGGCAGGGGGGTTGGGTCTGGATGAGCCTTGAGCTCCCTTCCAGCCCTGACAATTCTGTGATTCTATGACCCAGGACAGAAGAGACAGCATCTCCTTACCTGAGCAGGGGAATGTCTGGGGCCATGGGCAGACATGCAGCCAGGATGCTGTGGCTGCTGTGCCATGATGGACAGACACATGGCTAACCACCCACCTAAGTGTTTGACACTGAGTTCCTGGGGAGCATTCCAGAGATGAGCAACAGAGCTTGTGAAGGGTCTGGAGAACAGGGCTGGGGAGGAACAGATGAGGGAGCTGGGGGTGTTCAGCCTGGAGAAGACGAGGCTGAGGGAGACCTCATTGCTGGCAGATTAGGAAAAACTTTTTGCTGCTAGATTGGTCAGGGCCTGGCAGAGGCTGCCCGGGGAGGTGGTGGAGTCCCCATGCCTGGAGGTGTTGCAGCAAGCTGTGGCCATGGCTCCTGGGGGCAGTTTAGTGGCCATGGTGTTGGGTTGATGGTTGGAGTGGATGATCTCAGAGATCTTCCCCAAGCCAAAGAGTTCTGTGATTCTGTGGTTGCAGGACATGTCTTCAGCAAGGCTTTCCTCTCTTTGGAAGCTGATAGTGAATATTTCAAGCTCTTGAATGGACAGAGAGGTTTCATTCTCCTCCTCTATAGGAGATCCATAGTTTCATATAATGTGATGAAAGCCCTTGACAGAGAGAAAGAAATAAAACTCTCCAGGCTTTGCTTAGCTTTCAAAGCTCCAGACCAGCAGCGCTGCACTGGTACAGGAAATGAAGCTGTAGCTTGCTGTGTGTGATGGATGTCAAACACAAACCACTTCAACACTAGGTGGCCCCGGGAACATGAAACCAAGCTAAATGTTGGCTGAGTGAATGAAGTTATTCTTCTCAGGTGACTGTAGAAACACCGACCCCACCTCCTGCATTAACCCCTGCAGAAAGGTGACAGATTGTTTGCTGAACAACATTCATGTGCTGGGAGGGACCTTATCAAAGGCAGCAAAAGGAGTGCTGCTCCCCTGCCCTGTCCTCCTGCTCCCCTGCAGTGGTTCAGGATCATAGATTCATTGAATGGGTTGGGTTTGAAGGGACCTCAAAGCTCATCCAGCTCCAACCCCCTGCCCTGGACAGGGACACCTCCCACCAGCACAGGCTGCTCAAGGCCTCATCCAGCCTGGCCTGGAACACCTCCAGGCAGGGCACAGCCACAGCCTCCCTGGGCAGCCTGTGCCAGGCTCTCCCCACCCTCACTGCCAACAATTTCTTCCTCCTCTCCAGTCTCAGTCTCCCCTCTCCCAGCTCAAAGCCATTGTTCCTCAGCCTGGCACTCCCAGCCCTTGTCCAAAGTCCCTCCCCAGCTCTCTTGGAACCCCTTCAGATACTGGAAGGCTGCACTAAAGCAGTGCTGGAGCTGAGGTCTCAGCAGGGCAGAGCCAAGGGACAGAATCCCCTCTCCTGCCCTGCTACCCACTCTCCTCTGGCTGCAGCCCAGCACAGAGCTGCCTGCTGGGCTGCATGAGGGCACTGCTGGCTCCTGGAGAGCTGCTCAGTGACCAACACCCCCAGGTCTCTTTCTTCAGGGCTGCTCTCAACTCACTTTGCACCCAACCTGGATTGGTGCCTGGGATTGGCCTGACCCAGCTGCAGGACCTTGCACTGGGACTTGTTGAACCTTCTGCAGTTGGCATTGGAACCTGTCAAGATCCTTCTGGATGGATTCCTTCCCTTAAGTGAGTCCCACACACCACACAGCTTGGTGTCATCAGCAAACCTGATGAGGGTGCATTCAATGCCACTGTCCATGATGCTGATTGATGTTGTTTGGCTGTGAGGCTCAGAGAAATCTTCTTCCAGCCGATCTGTGGATCTTCTGTCCAGTCCTAGTCCTGTTGGCCATGCTGCTTTTGCTGCAGCCCAGGACACAGTTGACTCTTTGGGACTGCCAGTGCCCATTGCTGGCTCATGTCAAGTGCCTTATAAACCAGCATCCCCAGCTCCTTCTCTGCAGGGCTGCTCTCAATCCACAGAATCATAGAATCAATAAGGTTGGAAAAGACCTCAGAGATCAAGTCCAACCTATCACCCAACACCTCCTGACTAACTAAACCATGGCTCCAAGTGCCACATTGTGGTGGGTTAATGCCCTTTTCTGAGAACAAAAGAACAAAGCAGGGTGGAGGCTTGCAGGTACTTTTCACTCCCTGCAGGGCATTTTTCTCCTGGGAAGTTGAGTCTGTTCCACTCCCCCCTCCCTGCCCAGCTAGGGTATAAAAAGCAGGACATTGTAGCTGTTGGCCCTTCTCTGGCTCCTGCCTCTGCTGGATGAGAGCTACTGCAGCTGCCCTCCTGCTCCTCTGCCACGTGGTCGGACCTGATCCTTCTCCCTGCTGCCTCTGTGCCTCCTCAGAGAAAGGCTGGGGGTGTATTATTCTCTTGGTTTTGTCCCCCTCCCATCCCTCCTTGTTCCTTGCCCTTGTGAACCTTTTCCTGTTATTGTTATATATATTGCTTAAAGACAACTCTTTGCCTCTCTACTTCCAAGCCCACTCCAAATTATTGTTTGGTGGATTTGCTCTTTCCTTTTCTCCCCTTTCTGTTGGGAGGGAGGAGGGGGGAGTGGGGGAGAGATTCTCAGCCTTGCCCCCACCTGAGCTCTTAACTTCCAGTTAAGGCTCAAACCACCACACACATCCAATCTTTTTAACTCACCATGCAGCCTGGATTTATGCTTGGGATTGCCCCTACACAGGTGCAGGTCCTTGCACTTTGCCTTTTTGAGCTTGCTGGGTCCCAGAGGGTCTGACTGAGCAGCACCAGATGCTGTGCCAGCCTCCTCACCATGGTGCTGCAAACATGGGCACTGGATAAAAGTCTTTCCTGTTCCCACTGTCTACAGCATATTTAATTTGCAACCTGGAAAGCCAGGCCTCTCTATATAAGGCTTCTTTTCTCCTTCATTCAAAGTCAGAATTTCCTGCAGTTTCCATGGAAATAGACTGTGCAGACTGTAACCCCAGCCAGCAGCCTAGCACCAAGCAGGCCCTCGCTCACTGCTCCCCACAAACACCCCCTGGTGGGATGGGGAGAACTGAACCAGAAGTAAAATTCATGGGTGGGGATAAAAGTTATTTAATCATCAAAGTAAAATACTAATAGTGCTAGAGCTATGGGGAAGGTCTTGATCCTGCAGCAAAATGGAGGCAGGAGCCTGTCACAGTCTGCTCCACAGACTCCTTTCATTGGCACATCCTGGGGCAGGGTTGAGTAACCATTGGGGATCACAGAATCACAGAACTGTTGTGGTTGAAAGAGACCTTTGAGATCACCAAGTCCAACCCTCAGCCAGAGCTCACAAAGCCAGCCCTGCTGCTGAGCCCCTGCCACTGCACCACAGCCCTCAGCACCACAGCCACACAGCTCTGAAACCCCTCCAGGGCTGGGGACTCCAGCACCTGCCTGGGCAGCCTGGGGCAGTGCCTGAGAGCCCTTGCTGGGAAGGAATTGTTCCTAACATCCAACCTGAGCCTCCCCTGGCACAGCTTGAGGCCATTTCCTCTGGTCCTGTCTCTTGTTGCATGTGAGAAGGGCCCAACCCCCACCTGGCTCCAGCCTCCTTTGGGACAGGTGTAGAGGGGCCTTGAACACAAGTGCCATGTGAAACAGCTGAGGGAACTGGGGGTGTTTAATCTTCAGAAGAGGGAGCTGTGGAGACACCTTAAAGCAACCTTCCAATATCTGAAGGGCTCTGGGAGAGCTTGGGAGGCACTTTTGACAAGGGCTTGTGGTGACAGTATGAGGAACAATGGCTTTGAGCTGGGAGAGGGGAGACTGAGACTGGAGAGGAGGAAGAACTTGTTGGCAGTGAGGGTGGGGAGAGCCTGGCACAGGGAGGCTGTGGCTGTTACCTGCCTGGAGGTTGGATGAGGCCTTGAGCAGCCTGTGCTGGTGGGAGGTGTCCCTGCCCCTGGCAGGGGGTTGGAGCTGGATGCTCTTGAAGGTTCCTTCCACCCCAAACCATCCTAGTATTCTGTGACTTCTCAGCCTACAGACACAGCAGGGCAGGGTTTACACATTGGAGCTCTGATCCAAATGCAAGGGGTGAAAGGTGCAGTCCTGATGGCTGGGGGCAGGCTCAGCACTGGAGAAGAAAGTGGTGCTCTGTGGAGTCCTTCTCTTCTATACCATTTTCAGAGTGTACATGAGGGCCCCTGAATCCAATAGCTGAAAGGAGCAAGATGGGATCCTGAAGGGCTCTGCTCCTTCCACACTCATCTTCCCTGTGTCTCCACACCAGCCAGAGGGACATTTCCAAAGCTTTGGATTTCCTTTGATGACACCATCTGCTCACACTGCACATTTACTCTCCAAACAACAAACATGCTTCAGAGGAAGCACTGGGGCTCGGGCTCTTCAGGCTGCACAGCTCTGTCTTTGCTGAAGACACTTCCCCTAACCAGACTTGCTTTGTAAACACCAGAGATGGCCTCTGGCACCTGGAAAGGAGTCAGCTGGAAACACTCCTAAGTGTCTAGTGGAGAACAAACTCACCATGAGTGAGAAATGTACCTTCATAACCAAGAAGGCAAATGGTCTCCTGGGGTGCATTAAGAGTGTGCAAACAGGTTGAGACAGGCTCTGCTCCAGCTCTGTTCTGCAGTAATGAGGCCACATCAGGAGTCCTGGGTCCAGTGCTGGGCTCCCCAGTTCCAGAGGGACAGGGAACTGCTGGAGAGAGCCCAGGGCAGGCTGCAGAGCTGCTGAGGGGCCTGGAGCAGCTCTGGGAGCAGCAAAGGCTGAGAGCCCTGGGGCTGAGAGCCTGCAGGAGAGCAGCCCCAGAGGGCAGCTGAGCAATGCTCAGCAAGAGCTCAAGGAGCTGTGGGGGGCAAGAGGCTGGGGCCAGGCTCTGCTGAGTGGTGCCCAGGGCCAGCACAAGGGGCAGTGGGCACAGCCTGGCAGCCAGGAGGTTGGATCTGAGCAGGAGGAGCAAGTTGTTTGCTGTGAGGCTGCAGGAGGCCTGGAGCAGGCTGCCCAGAGAGGTTGTGGAGTCTCCTGGTGTGGAGAGCTTCCAACCCCCCCTGGGCATTGTGCCCCTGGGCAAGCTGCTGTGGGTGCCCTGCTGGAGCAGGGCTTGGGCTGGGTGGTGTGATTGAGATCAGCACTGATGCTGTCTCTCCTGCAGAGTTCACTGCCTATTGAAATGAATAAAACTGTAAACGTTGCCCTGAAAAGCGCAGCCAGGAGTAGGACTCAGGAGCACCATGCCATGAGTGACTGCAGCTGCAGCCTTCTACTCTCAAGCACATATAAGCAAGTCATGAGATACTAATTAGGAGAGAGGGACAGCATATGTTAATTAGCTGTCAGAATGAAGAGTTTGCCCAGCTGTTCCTATAGCAGGAGTCTGCTTTCATTTCCATCTTTTCACCCAGATCCACTCTCTAAGGCAGCAGAGAGTCTATCAACATTGATATGGCAAAGTAATCTCCTCCATGAATTCCTCAGGAAGATAAGTGAGACAAGTTGGGAGCCTCTGCTTCAAGGCATTTCCTGGTACATGGCTAACAGCAACCAAAGCTTTAAAGCCAGGAAGTGCAAAGGAGGAGGTGTTCTCAGCCAGCCATAACTCAACACCAGCCTGCCCAGTCCAGCCCTTACTCACACAGGCAAACTGCTGTCCTCTGGCCTGGGCTGAGACACAAACAATAAGATGGGGGCCAGAGCCATCACTGGGCATTTAGATGAGAACTGAAATTGCAGGGAAGCCTAAAGTGCCTTCCTCTACTCAACAGTGATAGGGGGTCCAAGACTCACAGAATCATTGAATGGGTTGGAAGGAACCTTCAAGATCATCCAGCTCCAACCCCCTGCCACGGGCAGGGACACCTCCCACCAGCACAGGTTACTCTGGGAGAGACATCATCTGAGACTTCACATGAAGAGAAGCAGCCATCCCTTCTGTGGTCAGCAGCCATCCCTTCTGTGCAGCCATGTTTCTGTGGTCAGCAGCCAGCAGCCATTCTGTGGTCAGCAGCCATGTTGTCTGTGGTCAGCAGCCATCCCAGCCATTTCTGTGGTCAGCAGCCATCCCTTCTGTGGTCAGCAGCCATCCCTTCTGTGGTCAGCAGCCATGTTTCTGTGGTCAGCAGCCATGTTTCTGTGGTCAGCAGCCATCCCTTCTGTGGTCAGCAGCCATGTTTCTGTGGTCAGCAGCCATGTTTCTGTGGTCAGCAGCCATCCCTTCTGTGGTCAGCAGCCATGTTTCTGTGGTCAGCAGCCATGTTTCTGTGGTCAGCAGCCATCCCTTCTGTGGTCAGCAGCCATGTTTCTGTGGTCAGCAGCCATCCCTTCTGTGGTCAGCAGCCATCCTTCTGTGGTCAGCAGCCATCTTCTGTGGTCAGCAGCCATGTTTCTGTGGTCAGCAGCCATTTCTGTGGTCAGCAGCCATCCCTTCTGTGGTCAGCAGCCATCCCTTCTGTGGTCAGCAGCCATGTTTCTGTGGTCAGCAGCCATGTTTCTGTGGTCAGCAGCCATCCCTTCTGTGGTCAGCAGCCATGTTTCTGTGGTCAGCAGCCATCCCTTCTGTGGTCAGCAGCCATGTTCTGTGGTCAGCAGCCATCCCTTCTGTGGTCAGCAGCCATCCCTTCTGTGGTCAGCAGCCATGTTTCTGTGGTCAGCAGCCATCCCTTCTGTGGTCAGCAGCCATCCTTTCTGTGGTCAGCAGCCATCCCTTCTGTGGTCAGCAGCCATGTTTCTGTGGTCAGCAGCCATGTTTCTGTGGTCAGCAGCCATGTTTCTGTGGTCAGCAGCCATCCCTTCTGTGGTCAGCAGCCATGTTTCTGTGGTCAGCAGCCATCCCTTCTGTGGTCAGCAGCCATGTTTCTGTGGTCAGCAGCCATGTTTCTGTGGTCAGCAGCCATGTTTCTGTGGTCAGCAGCCATCCCTTCTGTGGTCAGCAGCCATGTTTCTGTGGTCAGCAGCCATGTTTCTGTGGTCAGCTGTGGTCAGCAGCCATCCCTTCTGTGGTCAGCAGCCATGTTTCTGTGGTCAGCAGCCATCCCTTCTGTGGTCAGCAGCCATCCCTTCTGCCAGCACAATGTGCCTGTGGCCTGGCCTAGCACTCAGGTTAGCAGCAGTTAACCCCCAGCTGCACTCACAGCACCCTGGCTGAGCTGTGTTGTTGTCTTTCACTGTCAGTATCTCCTGTGGTTCAGGGAGGATGGCAGGGAAGTGCTTTTCCATCACCTGCAGAAGGACTGTTGACAACCTGGGCACTCCATTAATGCAGGCAAGGACAGAAGGCATTGGTCTCTGGGAAGCAGATCACCAACTCCCTGCAGCCTTAGATCAAACTCTGCACGAGCTGAATTTCTTCTTCTCCTCTGCTGATCTCAAAGAGAAGCTGCTTCAAATGAGGAAAACATGCAGGACTTCTCAAGGGCAAATAGAAAGAAGGTGTGTCTGAGTGCAGAGACAAATAATACAATAATAATACAATACACCAGGTTGGAAGAGACCTTCAAGATCATCACGTCCAACCCATCAACCAATCCAACCCACCTAAGTACAACACAATACAATACAACACAATACAATACAGTACAATACAACCCACCTAAACAACTGAAAAACTAAACCCTGGCACCAAGCACCCCAGCAAGCCTCTTCTTGAACACCTCCAATGAAGGTGACTCCACCACTTCCACAGGCAGCTGATTCCAGTGGGCAATCACTCTCTCGGTATAGAACTTCTTCCTAACATCCAGTCTAAACCTGCCCTGGCACAGCCTGAGACTGTGTCCTCTTGTTCTGGTGCTGGCTGCCTGGGAGAAGAGACCAACCCCCACCTGGCTACAACCTCCCTTCAGGGAGTTGGAGAGAGCAATGAGGTCTCCCCTGAGTCTCCTCCTCTCCAGGCTAAGCAACCCCAGCTCCCTCAGCCTCTCCTCATAGGGCTGTCTTCCAAACCCCTCACCAACCTTGTTGCCCTTCTCTGGACACCTTCCAGCAGCTCAACCTCCTTCCTACACTGAGGGGCCCAGAACTGGACACAGGACTCAAGGTGTGGCCTAACCAGTGCAGTGTACAGGGGCAGAATGAGCTCCCTGCTCCTGCTGGCCACACTGTTCCTGATGCAGGCCAGGATGCCATTGGCCTTCTTGGCTGCCTGGGCACACTGCTGGCTCATGTTCAGCCTACAATCAACCAGCACCCCCAGGTCCCTCTCTGCCTGGCTGCTCTCAGCCACTCTGCCCCCAGCCTGTAGCACTGCCTGGGGTTGCTGTGGCCAATGTGCAGCCCCTGGCACTTGGCTGTGTTCAATCTCCTGCCCTTGGCCTCTGCCCATCTGTCCAGCTTACCCCAGCTTGCAGCTCTCCATGATTGCAGCCAAGCACTGTGAGCTTCACCAGCAGATGCCTGCAATCATGAATCATAGAATCATTTTGGCTGGAAGAGACCATTAAGGTCATCGAGTCCAACCCAGCACCCCCATGGCCCCACGTGCCATGGCCACAGGTTTCTTGAACACCTCAGGGACAGTGGCTCCACCACCTCCCTGGGCAGCCTGTGCCAATGGTTGACAATGATTCCCCCAGGGACTAGGGCATTCTTCCTTTCCATCAGCCTTTATTGCTCCTCAAGCCTGCCAGGACCTCACTGCTTGATTGAGCTGTGGGACCTGGAGGCACTGGGATAGATGAGCAAATTGGTCTTGGTTTGATTAGCAGCTAAAGCAAGAACAGCAGGGGTTGGGGGCCACTACTGACAGAGCCAACAGACAACACAGCTGAAATGAAACTCACCACCAAGTCTGTCCTGACATCCTACCTCCATGAGACAGTGTGCTCTGCTCTTGCAGCTTCAACATATTTCTCTTCCCCTTGCTCTTCAAGGGTTCTCTGTTTACTCTTCACATAAAGCTACTTTGCCTGCTGTCAAGGGCCAGGGCTGGGCAGGCCACCAGAGGAGTGCCAAAGGCTCTCCATGAAGCCTCTGCTTGCCAAAGGGAAGAGCAAGGGAGGCAGGGAGAGAGACTGATGGGGTGGGAAAGGGACTGACCCAGCTGGGATGGAGAGAAGAAGAATGCCAGGGGACAGAGACACAGAGACACAAACCAGTGTGGAACCCAAGCCCTGAGGGCACCACTGGCACCACTGCTGCTGGGGGCAGGCACTGGGCAAGTCCCAGCCTGGGCTCAGCAGCAGATGGGAAGCAGATCCAGGAGCTGGGTTCTGGAGGTGGATTGAGGATCACAGGGATGGGGATGGAAGGCAGAAGGGACAGAGTCCTGCTGGGACAGCAGCCAGGGAAGAAGAGGCTTGGGCCTGGGGATCCCTCAGCTTGCTCCTGAGGATGCCATCCATGGGCTGCACTCCCTTGGTGGGCAGCTGAGGGTGCCCTGTGCTCCTCCCTGCATGTGTTAAAAATGGAAGGGGTCCTAAAAGCAGCTGAATGACTCCTTCCATCAATGAGGCAGAGCAGAGCTCTGCTGACCAGGGGTGGTCTGTCAGCCACATCTCCTCAGAGTGGTTTCAGCAGTGAAGTTTTTTCATAAGCTGGTTTCTTTGAGAAAAAAAAGAGGAAGAGAAGGGAAGGGGAAGGGGAAGAGGAAGAGGAAGAGGAAGAGGAAGAGGGAAGGGGAAGAGGGAAGTGGAAGGAAGGGAAGGGAAGGGGAAGGAAGGGAAGGGAAGGGAAGGGAAGGGAAGGGAAGGGAAGGGAAGGGAAGGGAAGGGAAGGGAAGGGAAGGGAAGGGAAGGGAAGGGAAGGGAAGGGAAGGGAAGGGAAGGGAAGGGAAGGGAAGGGAAAAGATTGGATCAGCAAAGAAAAAGCTACAGAAAGAGAAAGCAAACTGATGGCAAGCAGCAAACTGCAAAGCTTTGGAAAGTTCTGAGCAGCCAGAAAAGCCCAGCACAAGTCTTCAAGTGACCTAAGCTGTCTCCTGCTAATGTTCCAGCAGCAGCCAGCAGGAGCCATTGCGTTGTGCTTCTCTCCTGGGATCCTCTGATGCAGCACTGCTTGCTCCTTGAACCCCCCCAGTTTCCACCAAAGCTGGGGTCTGGTATCACAAACACGATGACACTAGGAGAGAACTTAGCCTGCAGCGAGAGATGAATTAGAGTCAACCTTAGGGCCAAATATTTACTTTAGGAGAAAAAAGAAAAAGGAAAAAATATTATTTCCTAAATCAACAAAAGGTTCCCTTGGCCTTTAGAGGCCGGTTCAAAACTGTCTCAGTAGTTATAAAGTGCACCAGGTGATGCCAAACCCATTGAATCCAGGGCAGACCCATGGCTTCCAGAGTCCCACCTCTTCACAGCCTGTGACAAAGTGGCTTTGTCCCATGGCTGGGAACCTCTGACTCATGCTCAACTTCTGTCTTGCAGTGGACAGAGAAATGGTGCTCAGGGAGCTCTGAACCCACACAGGACACACAACACTCACAAGACACCCAGGACATCAGGGCCAGGCAGCAGGGGGTCATGAAAGGCAACTCCTGCCTGCTCTGATCTCCTGCAGCAAGGTGACCTGCCTGGGGAATGAGGGAAGGGTCTGGACGTTGTCTGCCTTGGCAAAGCCTTTGACACTGCCCCAGCATTCTCCTCCAGACACTCCTGGCACAGGGCTTGGCTCAGAGCCCTGGAGGAAAACCTGGCTGATGGCCAGGCCCAGAGAGTGGTGGGGAATGGAGCTGGACCTGGCTGCACCCAGCCACCAGCGGTGTCCCCAGGGCTGGGGCCTGTGCCCTTCAGTGTCTTTGTCACTGATCTGGGTGAGGGCATGGAGGCAGCCTCAGGGAGTCTGCAGATGGCACCACGCTGGGTGGCTGTGTCCCTCTGCTAGAGGGGAGGGAGGCTTGACAGGGGGGATCTGGGCAGGTGAGAGCCATGGGCCAAGGCTCAGGGGATGAAGTTCAACAAGGCCAAAGGCCTGCCCCTGGGTCACAGCAACCCCTTGGGGAGCCACAGGCGTGGGGAGGGGTGGCTGGAAAGCTGCAGCTGGGAGAGGGCCCTGGGGGTGCTGGTTGGCAGTCACTGACCAGGAGCCAGCAGGGGCCAAGAAAGCCACTGGCAGCCTGGCTTGGGTCAGGAGCAGGGTGGGCAGCAGGGGCAGGAGGTGACCATCCCCCTGTGCTCAGCACTGGGGAGGCCACAGCTGCAGTGCTGTGCTCAGCCCTGGGCCCTCTCTCCAGGAAGGACACTGAGGGGCTGGAGCCTGTGCAGAGCAGGGCAGCCAGGCTGGAGAAGGGCCTGGAGCCCCTGGGCTAGAGGGGCTGAGGGAGCTGGGGGTGTTCAGGCTGGAGCAGAGGAGGCTGAGGGAGACCTCCTTGCCCTCTGCAGCTCCCTGAAGGGAGGTTGGGGCGAGGAGGGTCAGCCTCTGCTGCTTGGTGGCAAGATACAGGCCCAGGGGAAATGGTTCCAAGCTGCCCCAGGGGAGGCTCAGGCTGGAGCCCAGGAAATCTTTCTGCCTTGGAAGGGATCTCAGACAGTGGAAGAGGCTGCCCTGGCGTCACCATGCCTGGGGGTTTTCAAGCCCCATGTGGCCCTGATGCTTAGGGACATGGTTTGCTGTTGACCCTGCAGTGCTGGGTTGAGGGTTGGACTTGATGAGCTTGGATGTGTTCTGGACTAGATGAGCTTAGATGTGTTCTGTGAGTCTGTGAGTTTTGGGGCCCTCTGTAGTTACCACCTCTCTGTAGTGGCTTTAAATCACACACTAAGGATCCCCTGAATCACAGAATCAATCAGGCTGGAGAAGACCTCAGAGATCATCAAGTCCAACCTACCACCTATCACCTACCACCTCCTGACAACTAAACCATGGCTCCGAGTGCCACATCCAAGCCTTTTCTGAACCTATCACTGAGTTCTATCCCTCCCTGACACCCTCCAAAGTCCCTCCCCAGCTTTCTTGGAGCCCCCTGCAGATACTGGAAGGCCACAAGAAGGTCTCCTGGGGGCCTTATCTTCTCCAGCCTGCACAACCCCAACTCCCTCAGTCTGTCCTCACAGCAGAGAAGCTCCAGTGCTCTGCTCCTCCTCGTGGCCCTTCTCTGGGCCACACCTTGAGTCCTGTGTCCAGTCCTGGGCCCCTCAGTTTAGGAAAGATGTTGAGATGCTGGAAGGTGTCCAGAGAAAGGCAACAAAGCTGGGGAGGGGTCTGGAGCACAGCCCTGTGAGGAGAGGCTGAGGGAGCTGGGGTTGCACCTCCAGATCCTTCCTGGCACAGAGGCTCCAGCACTGGACCCAGAGCTCCAGGGAAGGTCTCAGCAGAGTGGAGCAGAGGGGCAGAATCCCCTCCCTGGCCCTGCTGGCCACACTTCTCTGGCTGCAGCCCAGCCTCTGCTTGGCTCTCTGGGCTGCAAGTGCTCCCTGCTGGCTCCTGTTGAGCTTCTCCTCCCCCAGCACCCCCAAGGCCTTTTCTTCAGGGCTGCTCTCCAGCCAGTCCCTGCCCAGCCTGGGATTGCCCTGACCCATTGTGACAGTTTTAGGCTGTGCCTTTAAGGACAGCACAGCTACTGAACACTCTAGCTGAATGTTTTGGTGTCAAAAGGAAAACAAAGATAATTCTAAATGGATTTCATTGGTAGATTAGTAGAAATGTAACTTCAAGGATGTTTAGTCTCAGTCTCAGTTGCTGCAGCTGTCTTCCTTCTGCTCTCTTCCTGACAGTACTGACCTTGGACTATTGAGATAAGAAACTAATTCTTTCCTTCCCTTAACAGCTGCTTTGAACTAAGAGAATTTCCTTAATACCCATTTTCTCTCTAATCCTTTTGGGGAAAAAAGGAGTAAGGGGGGAAAAGGGGTTTTTGGGGGAGCCCTCCTTCTGGGAGGGAGTTTTCCGTGTTCCATTCTTTCCCCTGCATTTTTGTACCTACTGCCAGTCCTGCACATGGTGTATAGAGTCCCTGCATTTCATTCTGCTTGTGAAAATATTGCCCTTCCATGTGCTGCCCTGCCTGAGCTAGCTGTGGGATGTGTGGGGGGAGAACTGAATTTTTCTCAATACAACACAATACAATACAATACAATACAATACAGTGCACCAGGTTGGAAGAGACCTTCAAGATCATCACATCCAACCCATCAACCAATCCAACCCTCCGAAATACAATGCAACACAATGCAATGCAATGCAATGCAATGCAATGCAATACAATACAATACAATACAACAACAATACAATACAGTACAATACAACCCACCTAAACAACTAAACAACTAACCCATGGCACCAAGCACCCCATCAAGCCTCTTCCTTAAAACCTCCAATGAAGGTGACTCCACCACCTCCACGGGCAGCCCATCCCGATGGGCAATCACTCTCTCTGTATAGAACTTCTTCCTAAGATCCAGTCTAAACCTGCCCTGGCGCAACCTGAAACTGTGTCCTCTTGTTCTGGTGCTGGGTGCCTGGGAGAAGAGACCAACTTCTGCCTGGCTACAATCTGCCCTCAGGTAGTTGTAGAGAGCAATAAGGTCACCCCTGAGTCTCCTCCTCTCCAGGCTAAGCAACCCCAGCTCCCTCAGCCTCTCCTCACAGGGCTGTCTTCCAAACCCCTCACCAACCTTGTTGCCCTTCTCTGGAAACGCTCCAGTAAGACAACCTCCTTCCTAAACTGAGGGGCCCAGAACTGGACACAGGACTCAAGGTGTGGCCAAACCAGTGCAGAGTACAGGGGCAGAATGACCTCCCTGCTCCTGCTGGCCACACTGCTCCTGATGCAGGCCAGGATGCCATTGGCCTTCTTGGCTGCCTGGGCACACTGCAGGCTCATGTTCAGCCTCCCATCAACCAGCACCCCCAGCTCCCTCTCTGCCTGGCTGCTCTCCAACCACTCTGCCCCAGCCTGTAGCACTGCCTGGGGTTGCTGTGGCCAATGTGCAGCACCTGGCACTTGGCTGTGTTCAATCTCCTGCCCTTGGCCTCTGCCCATCTGTCCAGCCTGTCGAGGTCCCTCTGCAGAGCCTCTCTGCCCTCCAGCAGATCAACTCCTGCCCCCAGCTTGGTGTCGTCCGCAAATTAAACCTCACGAGGTTGTCCTGGGCCCAGCTCTGCAGCCTGTCCAGGTCCTTCTGGGTGGATCCTTCCCTTCAGCTGTCAGCTGCACTGCACAGCTTGGTTTCATCAGCAACCCTGCTGAGGGTGCACTCAGTGCCACTGTCCAACAAGGATGTTGAACAAGCCTGGTCCCAGTACTGATCCCAGAGGGACTCCACTTGGCCACGGACCATTGCCAGCCATCCTTTGGGTGCAGCCCTCAAGCCAGTTCTGTGCCCACTGAATGGTCCATCCGTGGAACCCATCCTGCACCAGCCTGGAGACCAGGATTTGGTGCAGGACAGTGTCAAAGGCTTTGCTCAGGTCCAGGTCAATGACCTCAGTTGCTGGACCTTCATCTATTGATGTTGTGCCCTTGTCACAGAAGGCCACCAGGTTTGTCAGGCAGGATTTGCCCTTGGTGCAGCCCTGCTGACTGTGCCAAAATCATCTCTTTGTTATTCTTCTGCCTCAGCAGTGCCTCCAGGAGGATCTGCTCCATGATCTTAGCGGGCACAGAGGTGACACTGCCTGGCCTATAGTTCCCTGGGTCATCCTCTTTCCCTTCTTGACAATGGGAGTTATGTTTCCCCTTTTCCAGTCTCTGGGGACCTCCCCAGACTGCCAGGACTTTTGGAATATGATGGAGAGCAGTTTAGTGACCTCCTCCCCAGCTCCCTCAGCACCTGTGGGTGTATCCCATTGGATCCCATGGACTTGAACACTTTCAGGTTCTTCAGGTGGCCACGAACCTGAACTTCACTCACCATGGGCAGTTCCTTCTTCCAGCCCCTGCCATTATCTTCCATCATTCTGGGAGTGCAGCTGGAGGCCTCACCAGTGAAGACTGAGGTAAAGAAGTCCTTGAGAGCCTCAGCCTTCTCCATGTCACTTGTCACCAGCTCACCTGTTTCCTTTCTGAGGGGCCCACACCTTCCCCAGGCTTCTTTTCACCATTCCTATAGGAATGTTTACTCTTCCCCTTGCTCTCCCCGGCTGGATTGAATTCGGAGTTTTTGGTGCCCTTCTCTGGATACCTTCAAGTCTCTCAATGTCCTTCTTAAACTGAGGAGCCCAGAACTGGACACAGGACTCAAGGTGTGGCCTCAGCAGTGCTGAGCACAGGGCACAATGACCTTCCTGCTCCTGCTGGCCACACTCTTCCTGATGCAGGCCAGGATGCCATTGGCTCTGCACAGTCACAGCTTCCAGCTGCTGCCATTGTCTCTTTTGGCACCTAAAGTGAATTCTGATCTTTCTCTTGTTTTTAATTCATGTGGCTGGTGCTACAACCAAAGGTGCTTGTTCTTCATCTACCTCATGACCTTCAACTGCCTCATGGAACCACATGGTGTCTGAGTAGAACCAGGAAAAGTCCATGGAAAGTGTCCCCTGGCATTCCTGAGCAGGACAGCTGTCACAGGTGGCTTAAAGGTGTCTCAGGGAATGGGCATCTTTAGAAATGGGAGAAATGCTGCTTGCCTCCAGATCAGCACTTGGACACCTTCTGTGCCTATCACTGCTAGGAAGCCACCCAGCCTGCCCTGGGCTTGTCCTCTGAATAGGAAATTTCATCTGGCTACCATTTCACAGCTTCACAAATTGCATTGGGATGGAAGGGACACTCCAAGGGCATCTTGTGCAACCCCCTACAGGCAGCAGGGACAGCTCCAACCAGAGCAGGTTGCCCAGGGACACAGCCAGGCTGATCTTGAATGGCTCCAGGGGATGGAGCCTCAACCACCTCCCTGGGCAGCCTGTGCCAGTGCCTCCCCAGCCTCCCTGTGCAGAACTTCCTGCTGAGCTCCAACCTAACTCTGCCCTGCTCCAGTTCCAAACCATTGCCCCTGGGCCTATCCCCACAGCCCTTCTGCACAGTCCCTCCCGAGCTGCCTGCAGCTCCTCTTCAGGTACTGAAGGCTGCTCTGAGGTCTCCCTGCAGCCTTTTCTTCTCCAGGCTGAGCAGCCCCAGCTCTCCCAGCCTGTCCTCATTGCAGAGGTGAAATCCTTGCTCTGCACTCAGATGCAAGTGCTTCAGGAGGGACCTGCCTGGAGAGAAGCCTCAGCGCTGGGTGCCAAGCGGTCAGGTCCCATTCTGGCTCTGGCAGGTGGCTTTGAGGCCACCTCTCATTCCATCTGTGTCTGCTTCACTGCTCAGCCTCTGCCCAGATGGCCTACAGAGGGTAAAGCACAGGAGGGAGATGCACATGGCCTGTCCTCAGTGGCAACCAAAGTCTTCTTGTGGTCCATGACCTTCAAAGTACTTTATGCAGTTTAAGAAAAAGGGTTGGCTGAAGTCCCCTGTTTCTCCAGTCTGGTTTGTCTCACTCTCCAAAGCAGGAGTGTCCATGAGCTCAACCACTTCCCTGCTCCTGCTGTCCCTCACACCAAGAAGTTCTGGCCTCTGACCACCTAACCTTGGCAGCCATTGTGGAGATCACCACCACCAAACATCTTCAGATAATCTTCCTGGTTTGAGCTTTTGCAGCCTGCCCTCTCGACCTGGCCGGCACACAGGAGGTACCTGAAGGTCTGCAGGGCTTGGTGGGGCAGCCCAGCTGACCTTCCCTTCTCACCTCCTCCAGCACCTTTCTGTTTGCATGGAAAAATTCTTTCTGTCTTTCCCATCCACTAGCAGTTTGCCATCTGCTGTCTTAATAAAGTAATTAATGAGTGTGGTGGGGAGATAGTTGACAGGGCTGAAAGCTTCATCTGCAGAAATGCTTTCATCCAGCTTTTCTTCTTCTGCTCACTTCCATCTGCAGGGTGCCCTGACTCTTGATGTTTCTATACCTGCCTCCTTGTGCAACTCTGAGACAGCT